>FN649729.1:4223215-4389031 GCA_000310025.1 Ectocarpus siliculosus | reverse complement strand
TCACGCTTTGTCCGTTATTAGGCTTGTAGTCGGAGCCCAGTTTGTAATCAAGCTTATCGGTTCTACTCAACAGTAGCGATCCCCTTTGGTGGCATTGTGGACAGGGCTCTGCTAGGGGCTCAGAAACGCTAGTTGGACATGTTGATGGTACCCCGTTGTTGTCTCATCCGGGGTGACTCTGCTGACGTCTGGACGTGAAGTACTCTTCTGCTTTGTGTTCCCTTCTACCGCCCTCAATGGGGGCTTAGAGAGGCCTGTAGACACGCCTGACATCAGGCAGGGCCTAGGACCAGTGTCCTCCCCCCGTGGCCTCGGGGGGCTGGGCGGTTCACCTCCTTGGTGATGGTAAACAGAGTTTATTATTATCATCAGACGTCAATAGAGGCCCCCGTGATGGGACAACAAGGGGGTACCATTAACATCTCCAACTACCATATCTGGGCTCCTAGCAGAGCCCTGTCCACAAAAAAACATCTGGATCAACAAACAGCTCACGGCTGCCCCCAAAATTACTGACTTGGTCGGTCAGCCTGAGTTATCGATAACTGTCGACACGCCTGAAATCAGGCAGGGCCTAGGACCAGTGTCCTCCCCCCGTGGCCTCGGGGGGCTGGTCGGTTCACCTCCTTGGTGATGGTAAACAGAGTGTATTATCATCATCAGACGTCAATAGAGGCCCCCCTGATGGGACAACAAGGGAGTACTATTAGCATTTCCAACCACCATATCTGGGCCCCTAGCAGAGCCCTGTCCACAGGCCTAGCCTCCCCATACCCTGAGAGGCTGATCTAGGGGGTCAACTGAGCACTAATCGCTCTCTTGTTTGCTGGACCCACGCCAAAATTAAAGCCCGCTAGAGCCATGTTTGGCGCATGCATGACCAAGCCCTCAGAGGAGGTCGAATAGGCCCGGCCTGTGCCATTTGTTAAAGCTGGCCTCGGTTCTACAAGGTCTGGGGCATCAAAGTTCTTGGAGTGTCGGTGTTCGTTCTCTTCGTTGCGCTGGCAATTGTCGTGTGCAAAATTCCCCAATTCGCCGAACTTAACAACAAAGTTTGGTTAAGTTTGCTTCGGAGGAACTTGTAATACCCCGAACTGATCGTTATCAACCAAATCTCGTTCTGCCGAAACAGTTTAATGGTATGTATTCTGCCTGGTTCCCTATTTTTCTTTTGAATGTTCTTGCATCACCCCTTGCCTGCGGTTCTCTCTTTCATCCACACCGGAAGGGTGATCTTGTAATTTTTATGGATTCAGGCTGACTGGGCTGGGCAGCTGTAAGCTATTTATTCTGTTTCTCCACATTTTCTTTCTGCATGTTTGGGTTTTTCACACCACCGCACACAAAAGCGTGACTTCGTGGCAAATCCATGCCCTAACTGCGGTTTTCACCTTGGTTTGGCGAGGAGATAAACCCCATACCGTTCCTTTTGAATTTCCACGGTACGGGGCGCGGGGTTGTGAGATTTCTTTTTCATCTTGAAACATGGCGCCCCGTGCGGCGTAGTTTGAAACGCACCACACCGTTCGAAGTAAACACACCGTGAATACTCCTCTGGTGTTTCCGTCTGTCCGGCGGGCTAGTTGGTGACCTCGTCAAGTTGGGAAAGGTCGACGATCGAATCTGCGCGTGTCTCTTCCGATGTTGCTCCCGGAAACAGAAAGCACTTGCCAGTGAGTACTCGTAAAGGGAGGAAGGGACTGTAAACTCGTTGACAAAATATCTTGGTTTGTGACCAGGGGTGAGGGGTGTACTCATAGTCGTGCACGCCATAGTCGTTAGACCGTTGACCTCGCATCCCTACAAGGCCGGGACGGAGCACACCGGGTTCTCACCGGACCAGGCTCTCACATCACCAAGCTCGAAGCGCCATGAGGTATTCGGCGAGTCGCATGAAGGGTGCGCTGCATCCTGCTAAGGGTGTTCGTCAGCTTGCGCTTACTTCCTTGCGTGCTGATGACAGCTGCGTATGACCTAATTTATTTTCTGGTGCTTTCACTTCCAGAGACAGTTAGAAGCACTGTGTAACTGCCTCGAGGGTGCTTCACCAATTTAACACAACGTGGTGTCATTATCCCCTTTGCGCATAGTGACGGTTCTCGACCCCGCACAACATCATCTACTCGACCACCATTCATGGTTACCGCCAAAAACAAAACCAAAGGCAAAATAACAGGGGGTAACCTGGTTGCCGAGCTCACGAAGTGATCGGCTTGTTTTACAACATCGCTGCCAAGCGACGAAAGCGCAATCCTGATGGCAAACACCGGGGGGGGGGTGTACTCATAGTCGTGCATGCCGTAGTCGTTAGACCATTGACCTCGCATCCCTACAAAGCCGGGACAGAGCACGCCGGGTTCTCACCGGACCAGGCTCTCACATCACCAAGCGTGAAGATCCGTGAGGTATTCGGCGAGTCGCATGAAGGGTGCGCTGCATCCTGCTAAGGGTGTTTGTCATTTTGTTTACTTCCTTGCGTACGGATGACAGCTGCACATTACCTAATTTATTTTCTGGCGCTTTCTCACTTTCCAGATACAGTTAGAAGCATTGTGTGACTGCCTCGAGCGTGCTTGACCAATTTAACACAAGGTGGTGCAATCATCCCCTTTGCGGGTAGTGACGGTTATCGACCCCGCACAACATCATCTACTCGACCACCATTCATGGTTAAAAAACCAAAGGCAAAAAAAAAAGCGGTAACCTGGTTGCTGAGGTCACGAAGTGATCGGCTTGTTTTACAACGTCGTTGCTAAGCGACGAAAAGCTAAACCCCGATGGCGAACACCGGGGGCGGGCGCCTTAACGTCGTTGCTAAGCGACGAAAAGCTAAACCCCGATGGGAAACACCGCCCCACTAACGAAGGGGAGTTATTATATGCGATCCCGGACCAGCGGTATTCAGTTAGAGGAGCAAAACCGTCTGATGAGTAGTTGTACTGATAATATTTAAGTATAAATCATTGCCCGAGGGTAGCCCGGGCCTCAAATGAACGAAGCCCTTTTTTCCGAGAGAAGACATGTGGACACGATTCAAATCAGGCAGGGTCTAGCTCCAGAATCCTCCCCCCGTGGCCTCGGGGGTCTGGTCGATTCACCTCCTTGGTAATGGAAAACAGAGTGTATTATTTCACACACGAGTCTCTCTCTCTCTCCATCTATCTCTCTACTACCCACATGCCAACCAGGCAGATAGAAACTTCAATCTATCATATCTTGGATATGCAGATATCCAAAGGCGGCTTCCCACCGTGAACTACTACTAATACCAGTGCGCTGCGTCCACAATGCCCCCAAAACCTATTACTACTGGAGTAGAAACAATCGGCTTGATCTCAGGTAGTAGGCACCTGGTTGTACTCAAGAAAATCGACAACGGTGTTTGTGAGTGATAAACACCCACCCATACGCGGCGATATCATGCCGGACTATAGTCACTTCAGTCCGTTGTTCAGCCAGGTGAACTGCATCCACAGAGATCTTGTGGTGAATGATGTGAGATGGACGAGAGAGCCATATGCCCTCTGTTGATCCCCTACGGCAGCCTCCCTCGGATGTGATGGGGAAGTCTAGGCCTCTTAGCCCCCATAGAGGGAGTACAAGGGAAGAGTATTTTATGTCCAGACATCAACAGAGTCACTGACCCCGGATGAGACAACAAGGGGGTACGATCAACATATCCAACTACCATATCTGAGCCCCCAGCAGAGCCCTGTCCACAATGCCTCCAAAGCCCATCGCTACTTCTTAGTTGAACCCGATAAGCTTGAGAACAAACTGGGCGCTGACTACAAGCCTAATCACGGACAAAGCGCGAGCATGGAAGGATGGATCACTTGCAATGAGAGGTCAAATCGCCTCAGCAACAACAAGCATAAAAACGTCGCACACAAAAGCAGTTTAAACCTCACACAAACGTGAAGTCCCAAAATTATCCTACAGAACGTTGACCAGCACAGAATTATGGACAAGAGGCCATATATATGCCCTCCGTTGACTCCCGGGCAGCCTCCCCCGGGTGGAGGGGGGAGGCTAGGCCCCTCAGCCCCCACTCGTAGGGGGGGGTAGAATTGGAAACAAAGTGTTTTATGTGCAAACGTCAACAGAGTGCCCCCGGATGAGAAATCAAGGAAGGGTACCATCAACATCTCCAACTACCATATCTGAGCCCCCACCAGAGCCCTGTCCACAGAGCAGACCAAGTGGTCGACCTGATTTTCAGGTCAATAAACCCCAAACAGAGGCGATGTGATCCTGCTAGTTGTTGGTAGCGAGAAACTATTGGAAATGCGCAGACGGGCATTTTTTTTCCTTACTGTCGATATTGATGGGTTTTCAGTATAGGTTCGCCGGGGTGCAGAGCCAATTTTCACGACCTTGAGCGTCAAGCGCACGCACCGCGGATGCCTGCCGAGCTCCGGGGGTATGTAATGTACCGACGAGCCTCCTGGTTCTGAGAGAAAGCGCCAGATTGAAGTGTCAAAGTCTAATTTCGATGCACGTGCAAGGCCCTTCGGGAGTTAGTTAGGTAGCTTGTCTCCCAGGGGCGACGCAAGAGGACATGGCCAACGTCATCACCGTTGCAACTTTGCATCTCAGCGTTTCGGTAGTGCCGGTTTTCCGTACAACCTGCAGAATTTGAGTCATGTGCGGATTGTGTCCTTTCTCACCGTGACCTTTCGCGTGTGAGTGCGGGTGTGCTGTTAGGCTAGCGGTATATTTTGCACAGATCCTCCTGCTGTGACCTGCTGCGTTGGTCGCCCGGTCTCATGTATCTGTACCGTGTTACTCATGGTGTGTGGGACCATGTGTGCGTTGCGCAGGAATGCCAAGAGGGTTTGTTAATTACTACTGGTATTTATTAACCGCCTGATGTACTATCGGCATGGGCCAAGGAGATGGACAAAGATGCACCGTGTGAGAGAATGCATCTGATTTTAGCGCAACTGACTTGGGTAGAGGCCAGCCTGCCAAAAAACTTGGTGGGGAGTAACATCTATTTTCTACGTGTGGATAGATGGTGGATGGACGGATTAACGTGAGAAGCCTATCTATCGTTCTCTTGTCCTTATTCTTTGTACTACCCCGATCTCTGTCTTCAACTGGGTGACGCTCGCTGGCTGCGATGTATCTGTGTTCTTCACTGACAGCAGGGATTCACCAGAGCAAACCGTCCCTCTGAAAGTCGTTGCCACTCCCGTGTAATTTACAGTTCCTCTCATTATCCATACACCCCGGGTCCAGTCCGCTTTTGAAGCAGCCAGCAACAGCCGCGTTGTCTTTCGTCGAGTCGGGCCTTCGTCGACGGCGTGAGCTTCCTCCCCGAGAGTAAGCAAGCAAGCACATGGAGTGTTGTCACCACCTGTCGCTAGGCTTTGCATCAGCTTCCGAGGGTCGATTAGCTGCCGCTGCCCTCACCTCTTGGACTTTTGCCTCCGCCTGCATGCGTTGAGTTAGAATGATCAAGTGTTCCAAAACAGGACAAAACCAAGACTCGTTGATAAAAACACGCTGTCAAACACAACACAGAGTTATCCCTAAGAGCACGACAGTGACATCACGAAACCGGGAAGAGGCTGGGTTCGTACCTCTTTCCGCCGTAGTCGCTCCTTCTCCTTCACCTTCTTGACCTCAAATTCGTGACACGAGTGTATGGCGAACTTTGATAGCCTGGAAAGGACCAACACCGAGCGTGGAGACGTGTCAACATCAAGGCCAACGTAAACATGTACATGTTCCGTTCGAAAAAGAACACATACACTCCTGTATATCCCACGTCCCTACAAACTATGCCAGGGGTGCATGCCAGGTTTTTGCCGGCTAGACTCGGCCCCGCTGCACGCCGACACACGAAAGGCACCCAACCTTGTGTCAAATATTCAGGCATACCAGATCGTAAACCGACATGAGGACACATCGGGGAAGGGTATCAGGAAAGGAATGGGAATAGTAGCATTGAAAAAACGAATGAGATTGTGGCGTACTGCCGCCACATCCACCACATTCAGTCCGGTACACATCTTGCTATTCCCTCTGCCATCTCTCTCCTACTCTTCTCGGCCGCTTTTGTGTCCTTCGATTGTGGAAACTCTGCGCTCCGCTGAGTATCCTACCCCCCTCCCGTTAAGTCGTCACTACTTCGATACAACTCCGTCTAACGCCTCCACGCTGCGTGCTGCAAGAAAACCGGGGCGCAGTGTGGAAAAATATCACCATACTGCTATATCATTTCGTGGACGTGAGATGGCACTAAACAGGAATTTCTGGCCCGTGAATACCGCCCCCCACTTACTCTGATGGCTGGACCACGCGAGGATCATGCCAGAAGTAAGGGTGGTCTAAGGCCTCTGCCGCTGATAGTCGCTTTGAAGGATCGAGGGTGAGAAGTTTGTCCACCAAATCCACACCCAGTCGGTCGAATCTGCCCAGAGGTCGGAAGACAAACATCGCCAAAGAGGAGTTGAGTGCACAGTACCTGGTTTGCCCGCGCCATTCCGGGCAGAGCGGGGGAGCAAGACCACATGGCGCGCGGCCCACAAAAGCACGTCACAAACCGAAGATTCATGATGTTGCGAAATTAACTCGATACCTCAGTTTGAGTTTATCCTTGGACTACGTGAATAAAAAAATTAAATGCAACAAATTTTATCGCATCTCTCGAGACTGAGGCGTAATGAGGACGCCTGTGCGCATCGAGCTGAACTCCCAGAGCGAGACAGGTACTGACGTAAAATGAGTGCACGCACGAGAAAGTGCCTCACTCATGCAAAGTTGCTAAGAAGGAACAAGCTCTAGTGGGAGGAAAACATACGAAGCCAATTAATTCCAGGCGAACGAGGACATACCTAAATTTCGATTGAATAGACCTTGGTTTGTGCTCTTCCGCAGCATTGGCATATAGGGACCAATCCGGCAACTGTGCGTGGAGCGAACAAGAGGAGCACGACGGGGACAACGCATTATACGCGAGTGAAAATGAACGCACAGCGGCCCTTGTCAAGGTCAACGTAAGACTGCCCGGAGCCAAGCAAGCATGTGAACCTGCACCGTGTTTGCCAGTGTACGTGTCGCTACGGGGATACTCACTCCCCGACCGCTTGTCAACCTGTTCATTACTTGCACTTTTGGTCGCACATCAACACACGACAAACGTGACCGAGTTATTGATGCCCCCCCACTGATTGGTATCCGCCGCTGCGACACGTTGCTGCGATTGAAACTTGTTCACAGATGTTATGGATGAACGAACCTGTGGCTATATTTTGACCCATGCAACAATACCGAAAATCCTCACCTCCGTGCGATCTGGCCATGATTCATCCGTCGGCGTGCCACACAGCGAATATATCAAGTTCAGCTGCTCCTTCTCATGTGTTCCTGGTAGAATTGGGCTCTCGTAGAGGAGCTCGGCAAGGATACACCCGACAGACCACATATCCACAGCAGGGCCATACTGCGTTTGAAAAGGGTTGAAACCTGGCACTGAGATATTCTGGACGGGTGTCTCCCAGTGGCAGAGAACCGTTTTGGACGCGACCTATGCATGTGAAAAATAGCGAAACTTCCGTAACTCACCCTGGTGGTGCGTAGCAAAACCTCCGGAGGTCTGTACCAAAGGGTAATGACGGTGGGGGTGTGCTTCGTCTGGTTGTCGTGGAACGAACGGGCCAGTCCCCAGTCGCCAACCTGGTCAGGATAATCAGGATCAAAGGATGATAACCTAGCTTTTGCATGATCCAGTGCTCACAACGCACACTGTCCCGAACAAGTCGTGATTCATGAAAGAATAGAACCGGCGCTACACGTTCCCGCTGATTCGCTGCTGGGAGCAGATGGTCCAATCCTCGCTGCAAATTAACGAATGAACAACTGCTGTCCCACCATCTGGGCAGCTGATTTTCTCCTCAGATACAAGCTGTCGACGACCCACCTTGAGAATGCCATCTGCACCGATGAGCATGTTGGCCAGTTTGAGGTCCCGATGCATAACCTGCGTGGAAGACCACAGGATTAAGAAAACACGCACATTGCCGCGTGTTATCACACTGTCAAGAGCAAGCAAAGGCGTACTTGTGAATAGGTTCCTTTCAAGTTACACAAGGCACCATGTATATTGTTGCCCGCAGGAAAGTTCCTGGGAAATGATTAAATAAAACTATGGAACGCCGTTCTTGAGGCCATGTGAAGCGCGCTCACCACCCGCGTCACCCTTTGCACGTTGCACCACGCATGCTCGTGCCCTTGGTGCAAGTGTTGGACACACCACACAAGCAGCGGACAGAGACCACACGTGAGAGAGGTAAGGAGCACGGTCCTATATAGCTCGGGCACAGATCTTCGTGTCGCTGCTGCCGTAGTCATAACATCTCTTCCATAGTTGGCAATATTGCATATCCTTGCCCACACATGTGAGATATTCGCGCCAGCGACTGATGTCTTTAGCCAGGGATTGATCATGACATACGTTAAACAAAAGACACAGAATAACTCTCTGTGATCTCTGCTATGTACCAGTTTTCATTGTTTTTCTTTCGAACATTTGTTCTCAGCAGCCCCTTTTCGGATCTACGGCAGCAAGTTGTTGCCACCTGTCGTGTACCAGGTATAATGGTAAGTGTTTTCAAGACCCAACCGTCCGTAAGTTTGTTATGGTCATATGCAGCGGTCTTTGTACTATCGTTCCACCAAAACGCATGTTTGGAACAAAACGTGGATTGAGTTTTGTATGTGCTGAAATGTTGTTATGCCCAGCAGTCGGCCAGTGCTATTTATGCTGACCACAGAAAAAGGCCTAATCACGTTCCAATCGAACAACATGTTTTGTCTTCCCCCCAGCTCTGGGAAACACCGACGTTACGCGCGATGCTGCGTGTTATCGCGAGTGTCTCTGGGAAGCTTATCAAGCTTCAACAACGAAAACACGGGCTGCTGCAGCGCTGTTACATCCCATGTATATTGTGTATGTCACAGGTCTCCAAACTCAGAGCAGGGGACGCTGCCTGTGAGAACGGAACCTACAACGATCTTATCGAAAAGGTACACGGGATTGAGGGAAACGCACCGGGGACGAGAAAAAACAACGACAAGAAAAATTACTTCAATTTTCGCGAGCAAGGATAGTAGAGATCGAACGCATCACAAGAGATCTATTTAGGTCTAACAGGACGTTGAACATAGGTTCCTCACATGGGATGTGTAACACACAGTGGCCGACCCGACCCAACCCAACCCTAACCCTCACCCTCACCCACGGCCAACGCACGGCGTAGCGGCCGCGCACTGGGCTAAAATGCGGCTGCTCTGCGTAGTCGAAACGCGGAATGGGGAGAGGGCGCTGGAGATATATCGACCGCCGGAACCAACGCTCGACCAATCAGAGGGCGTAAAACGTCGTACATGGGAAGAGTCACTAACAGAGCTTAAAAATTACTGCATCAAAGATTGCACGGTGAGTTCTCCCCGCGGTGTGAACGGGAAGTACAATCGGCACACCACACATAACACCAGGCGGTGGTAACTCTATTACACATATCGGCCGGCCCGTCTACACCCGATATGATGCCCTTTTGCCACAGCGATCAACGATGAAAAACTCAGAGACCCACCTTGTTAGTGTGCATGTAGGCGATGGCGTCCAGCATCTGCTTCATGTAGGTCTTGATGTGAGTGGCGGTGAGTTTTACCTGGGAGCTATTTGCGAGAGCCCATAGGTCGTACTCCAAATACTCAAACGCCATGTAGACGTCACCTTGCTTAAAGTGCATTGTGGGTAAAACATATCAGGGATCAGCATCAACATTGTCGCAATTTTACGCTTGCATCCAGTATGAAGTCGAGCCGTTGCCTGAAATTGTGCCAGAAAAAACTGCCGAGCCTTGTTTCCTTGGGTACACGGTTTGGTGGAGACAACAGAGAGCTACGGTCGTTCCCGCTGAAGGGACGCTCGCTTTTACGGGATTCTCTGCGTGACGGACGATTTCAATCAGAGCGGGTCTCGGTTTGATCTCCGTTGGGGGGGTACAGGTCACACTCCGTGTCACCCCTTCTCTCCCAAATTTGGCACAACACATTTGTGCACTACGACCTTGAGGCAAGCTGGTATCTGTATGCATTCTGTCGAGCATGTCATCTGCGTTTGGTGAAACTGTATGCGGGACCGACGTGCAAGAAAAAAGTGTCTGCCATTGACCAAGGCGAAGCATCACAAAAGCACAGCTGGAGACAAGATTAGCGCCAATGCTAAATTCACTCACGATAGGTCACGCCTAGAGCGAAGGGTCTGGGGAGGTGCACGCAGCTCTGTGAAGTATACAAACGCAATAAAAACGGCATTCGTTTCCCAGCCTCTGCCGCTGATCTCAAAAGTACGTCATGGTTCCGGGCAACGCACACATGCACCCCCGAAATACAAGCCTACCGGCCGCTATAGTATTTTGGAGTCACCAGCTTCGCGAAGAAGTTTAACAATCTCACAACTTGATATAAATATTGGTAAAGTACCACAGCTTGCCACGGCTTGCCCGCCGTCCTGTATGCGCCTTCTTTTGTATTGCCGCTGCCACTCTTGCGGGAGGCGCGTCGATTGAGGTACATGCACAC
The DNA here is from genome assembly GCA_000310025.1 of Ectocarpus siliculosus. NCBI lineage: Eukaryota > Phaeophyceae > Ectocarpales > Ectocarpaceae > Ectocarpus > Ectocarpus siliculosus. Next base: position 4,378,432 of record FN649729.1, on the reverse strand, counting down.
AAGACGCCTCGATTTACCCCGGGGAAGGTGGGCTATCGTCCCCTCCATCTTAAGACCATGCCTGCTTTCGGGATGATCTGAAGTCGCATGCAAGATATATCGACGATGAAGCGGGGATAGTAGAACCCTCAGTATACTTTGGAAACAACATCCAGGACGTTCCTTAGGGTCAATGTGTCACCCGTACCTTGCCATCTTCAACTTTGCCGTGCGAATCCGTGACCACCTCCAGAAGTTCCACGATGTTGTCATGCGTGAGGGTTCGCAAAATACGGATTTCCCGGATGGAAGTGATGGGAAATCCGCCCTGTCCAAGCGCCAACAAAAAAAAAGTGGAGAAGGTCAAGATCCTTGCATTGAAACCAACAGAGAACCGGTGCTGTACTTGTCGCTTGCCATCCGGGGGGGGCGAGAGTGAGCACCAAGAATGCAGTCGAACAATTAAGGATCCAGCTGACCACAGTAATGCAACATGGCGCACACCGTTGTGCCATAGCTCTCCCGGTAATACTTACATCGCAAGAGTTGCCTTCTTTATCGGTAGCCTTGATCATCTTCAATGCGACGACGATGTCGCAGCCCGGCTCTTTCGCTTTCCATACCTGGTATATTGTACGGAAATGCAAAAGAGGCAACAACGTGCAAGCGACGGTGAGCCGGTGCAGTGTTCGCGAGTGTAGTGACTTACGATGCTGTACCATACGAGGTACGACGCCACGAAGACCTCACGCCCGACCTATTTCTGCTGCCCACGGTTTAAAGTACTACCACGCGGTGCAGCACGATACTGTGATCACCGACACTCGGACATCCAGGCGATAGCACCTTGCCGTAGGTGCCCTCTCCGATCGGCTCAAGAATGTCGTACGCGCTCACGTCTCTAGCCCAGTGGTTCGCTTTCGGCTTTTTCGATGGTGGCCTTGGCTTATCCCCGTTAGCAGTATCTCCTTCCGCCTCCAACTGAGCGGCGCTCAACCCGGTGCTGATTAATGGCAGTTCGGAGCAAACGTGAGGTCACGTTCGAAGATCCAAGCAAGTGGATTGCGTACAGGTCACGCTTGCGGCAGGTATTGCAGCTTTGGCCTTTCTTTATTTCCTGCCGGACTGTCGTTTTCGCTCACTGCCTGGGTGATCGTGATCGAGATGTCACCACCCGCTAAACGAGGAAGACCATCGCCGGGCAGGTTTAAGAGAGTGCAGGAGGATCTACAAGTGTAAGAGCGCTCACCGCCTACACCTTCGGTGCTGTAAAGTCACGTCTTCTTCAGCAACATGTGATGCTCGGCGGCTTCATTGCTCCTACGATTGTATGTGTATCATTTCGATGTGTTTGTGCTTCAGCGCATCTTTTCTCTGGCGGCAGCGAGCCTTTGCTCACGCTTCCTTCTCAGGTACATTACCGCGTATGCCCGAGAACCGCCAGGCATCAGTGGTATGTTCTCGAGGTCCAAAGTCGCGGGGACTGGCTCTATCTCGCGGGAACGCGTTCCGCGACGACGAGGTCTGGCGAACCAATACCGGAGCCCATCAAAAACCACCAAAAGGAAAAATGGCCAGCGTGCTCATTCAAACAGGTCTCCCGCTACCAACGACAAGTAGCCGGAGAAAGCTGATCACATCGCATATGCTCCCACAACCTTACTCATCTTGACTCTTCAAAGCTCGCGGCGTCGCCTCTTCTTGTGGTTATCGGGCGCACATCAGTTGCCGCCCGGGAGTTGGAACTCTACATACAATGTGCACGGAGAAAAAAATGCTTCTTGGGCTGTTCATCCCCACATTTGGCTGATTCCATTCACTGACTCTCCTTTCACCGCAATATACAACAGCACCTTTGCTCATTTACACTTCGCAGCGGGCACACTGATACACTGCTGCTGTAGACAAAACAAGTATGCACCAACAGCGTTGATCATGTAGTTTCTTGGGAGCGCGCGCTCTTGGCTCTGCTTGTGGAATAGTTTCGGACTCAAATTCTGATCCAAAAAGGAAATCTGTAAATCGCACGACAAAAATCACCCAACCAACATCTGGTTCGTTGTGCGTAAACGGAAGTACATGAGGTTTCGCCGGCTAAGTTGTCCGCTCGAGCTGGCTCCAAATTTCGTGCGCGATGTTTAGAACGGAATACAAGCCCTAATTTTGCCCATCAACAAGACACAACCCTTTGCGGGCATGTCATCTTGCGTCAGTCGCGGAAGGCTTGACTTGACACCCACGTCCCGACGTAGAACTTAAGGCGCGTTCCTTTGCTGTGTTCACTTCAGGTAAAAGCATCAAACGTTTGGTGGCACGTACAGCCCGTTTTCTATTTGCGAAACTTCGAAGGAGCGGTTGCGAGTATCCATGAGCAGAGGCACCGCTGCTGCAGCACAGAGCCATACCTCAACAATAAACTTTGGTGCTATCGCGTCAGGTATTCTTCAGTAACCATTGATGCTCGCGAAGCTTTTCAGTGGTTCCATAGGGCGCTGATCATACGTAATACTTGGTATCATATTTTTTGTGCGCTTCAGGACATAAACAAGGGTCCAAAGAGCCAGTGCAACAGATAGACAGGTTGCGATCTGACTCTTGCAAGGATCTGTCGCGGTACAGTACTTCTTGAGCACCTTCTGCTAGGGAGGCTTTCGATTGCTTCGGTGGAGTTCTAATACGTAATACTTGACGTTTGTGTGCGTGCTGCTGGTGAAGTTTTGGCAGGCAAGATAAGGTGAATACTACGTACATACGCAAATCGTCTGCGGAGGGAAAGCAATAAAAGCACGCCCGCCATTTAGTGCGTGCACATACGCGTAGAATGGCATGACAGGTGTATAGCCCGGGCAGTGAATATGCCCCCGGCTCGTAGAGCACAAGGACAGAGGCATTCTTATTGTTGTGTTGTCTTGATTGATATTTCTCGTTTGGTGTTTGTTCGGCATCTCGTACCGAGCCGGAGCGATGGACTCTATCTTATTTTTGTGTGTATACTTCTCCTTTGCCCGATATGTCACCTGTGACGCCTGCCTGTTGTCTGGCTGTGACCTTTCTGTTTCGGATGGATTGTGCTCTCATCGCGTTAGTGATGTCCTGGGTCCTTATTTGTTGTCCTTTGGTTTTTAAATAGTTTCATACGTACCTTTTAGGATGTACTGGGTAGCATTTGGCCTGTGATCACGGAAGGCATTCGCGTCAGTTGGACCGGTACTGATGATACACAGAGGTATATACTGACCAGAGACCGACACGCTTTTTCACGTCCAAAAAACAACTCTTCTTCATTCGTGCGTTGCTAGTCGTGCTTTACCCTGCCTGCCTCGCGCATCACCAAGCACACCCCAGACAGCAAGTGCAGCAGCATCCAACGGTGTTCGTGTAACTGGTGAAATGGCAAAAAGTACTATTTTTCATCTTCAGTCATGCGCACTTCGTCGTCGTTGTTTGCATTTTGCTCGGGTGCATTTGGCTCTCTCTTGGCTGGTCTCTCATGGACATGGGCTGGGACCCTCCGGGAGTCTTGGAACACTAAATTGCTTACGTGAAAATTAAATGTTACACCTATGATAGCATTTCACCAGTTCATCCCAGCTTTTGCGCAGAACATATTACACCTCCCCGTGTTTTAACCCTAAAGCTCTACTTATACTGCTGTAGATCCCTGGTGGACCTGACGGCGGGCGTTTGTAAGATACCATTGGGGGTGGTATTAGGCGGCATACAATCACGCCGACAGCAGTTGTTGTACCTTACACCGGAAATAAGCATCAACCGATTGTTTTCGACCCCAATCATTTCTCGTCGACACACCACATCCAGCGTCCCGACGTGGTTCAGGGAAGACTTGGCCTACTTCTCTAAAGCCGAGACTATAAATGTAAACGTCGTCAAGGCAAAGCGAATCAGTTCAAAAAATCGACTTACCGACCACTGGCCGATCTATGAGGTGATCTCATAGGTGAGGAAGGCGGTGAGGATACTCGTTGGGAAGGTGAAGGTTTTAGGGAACGGCGCTCAGAATCTACGGAGGACATCGTGCGGAAAGAAGCAACCACAGACCAGCAGCCTGCAAAGAACAGGAACGTCTTTAGCGCATCTCATCTCTGCAAACGGCTCAGAAACCATAGGTAGGGACAATCTGGGCTATTATATTTTTTTTTGCGAAAGCCGCAGAATCATTGCGTGGTATCCCTACCCCGTGTGCTTCCCTCTACAATTGTCCGATCTGCGGGGACTCGGACCCTACCACCGCAAGTGGTACAGGTACCTCTCACCACCGGACCAGTCAGCAGTACATGAATTTTAGAAGGTGCTGAGCAGAGGTCGGGGCGTTTTTCTCGTATATGCTCACACTTCACACAACAATAGAGACAGACGTGAGACGTTGTGTTCGGAAATGGACCCTTGTATGTAACCCCCCGCCGGAGATATTTTTGAAGTCGAAGTCCCACAGCCGTACTCAGCGTGCATGCGCTCGTGCGCTCTACTTTGCGTGCAAAGAGATGTTATACTTTGACTTTCCACCCCCTCCGTCTTGCTTTCATCGTGTCGGGGTGCACCACAGGTTGTTGCAGCATGCAGCAAAATTTCGCTGGGAGACGTTGAAAATACGAAATACAGCAGCAGCAAGTAAGTAGTGGGGGGCCAAGTGTAGCGGCCCCCACCTACAGCAGTGTCACGACGAGATGTTGCCGCTATTTAAGGCAGTTCGTTAAACCGAACTACCAGTTATATTGCGGTTATACTACCGGGGGTGCGGCGGTGCGACGTGGTTTTGTGGTCACTAAACAGGGCATGGCGCTAAACAGGGACAAACCGCCCCCCCCACCGTAAGCAGTTCTGCGGCTGAGAACGCATAATAATAACCGTGTAGAGACGCAAAGCCTCCGCCTTGTGTGCCCTTTTCGATTGGCGATCTCCGCATACACTATAATATTGCTTTTTTATCCCTCTGGCGTTGCTGTTGTCAGCAGCCACAACTCAACAAAGATGGAGCACGCCACTACTTGCTACAATACACGATACCAGACGAGATACTTGAACACGATACAGAAGCAGCGACCTTCCCGTCATTTCTGCACGCTCGGCCAGAGATTTCGAGACCACCGTCTGCCTTCTGCTCGGAGAGACTAACCCAACCGTGTCGCCTTCTGGAAAACATGACAAAAAACAGCTGGCAACTACAAAGAAGAACGGAAAAACCTCTGCAACACAAGAATGCCAGGCCGCCCCGTCCTCGTCAGCAGTACAAGCCCACGCCTATCGTTTCAGGAGTTCAAGAGGCATTCCCATCTCCCCCCTCTCCCCCCTCTCCCGGTCTCCCTGGTTCTTACTCCATGTTCAACTAGAGACTTTTCATTGAGCGATGGGCTTTTGCTCGTGCTCGGTGGTTGCTGGTACATACTGCTGCGGCCACAGACACTACACCGGTACAGCATCATTCGTCTAGAAGCACTCCCTCCGACAACAGAGCAATCGAAAACCACTACAAGGCCGCTACCCACCCCCACCATCTGCCGTTTCGACCGAGCCGGCACCGTTTCTCTGTGTCGCCGTTCTTTGTGGCCCATCCTTCCCTGCACGCGGTTCTTAACCCAGTTTTTCTAAAAACATTTTATGATCATGTTGTAAAATTTTAAGTTGCTGCTTGCATGTACGTGCTTGTCTCGATCGTGTCCGGCAGCTCGGGGATGTCCACCTCGAAGCGGGACTGCACTTCCTCCAGCTTCTTGGCGTCAGACTCCGTCGATACGAACGAAATAGACAGGCCCTTGGTGCCGAATCTGTCGAACGGAAAGAGGGAGACACACAGAGAGAGCGAGTGTTTGCGTGATACAGATAGAACAACGAATTGTTGAGCGCAAAAGATACAGCGACAAACATCGGCCTGATCGGTACTGCAAGCTGTTGGCAGTATACACACTTCGATAAATGAGGAGAAAAAAAAAAGACGCATGTGTCACGGCCTTGCGGCAGTCAACATCGGCTTGAAGAAAAACTGATGCCACACCTACACACACCATTGGTGCCGTTCGAAAAACGCGTACTACAACTAGGACCACGCTGGCCCTGTGCTACTGATTTCATTATTTAATATATGCCACTCCCGGCCGTCCATTGCGGCTTACTCTCACAGACAAGGTCCGATCCAGACTCCCTGCTGAAAACAAAAAAGAAGCCGGTTCTATTCTCACCGTCCTGCGCGGCCCACACGGTGGAGGTACTGGTCCGAGCCGTCGTCGCCGTCGGGGAAGTCGTAGTTCACCACGATGTTCACGCTCTCGATGTCGATGCCGCGGCCGAAGAGATCGGTGGCCACCAGGATGCGCTTCTCGAAGTTCTTAATCTGCTTGTAGCGGTTTGTCCTGTAGGGAATGCGACAACAAATATTTACAGGATGAGGCCGGCGTAGAGTTGAGCTACATGCGCTCGGCACTTCTTGTTGAACTGCTTCTTGTTAATAGCGGTTTGTCCCGCAGGGCATGCCACAACTAGAGGGTGTACGCAAAACTGAGCTACGAGGCCTTGGGGCAGAAAACTCTTATGCAGATAAATAGACACGACGTCGTTCTACACATGCACCACGTAGTGTGACATAACAAGAAGTCTTATCCTTTGCACCATCTTTGAAGGACTGGTGTACCACCCACAGACGTACCAACGACTTGTTTTGCGGTGCTTGACTTGGCATCAGTCTGTTCCCTGCGTGTTGTTTGTCTGCCATCCCTCCCCCCCTTGCCTCTTACCCCCTTCCCGTGTCACGTCCTTCGGTTCCATAAAGTTAGCACCTTGCAAATAATGGTATGTTCGTTCGGCCCTCATCCCCCCACCCAGAAATGTTTTCGTCTCACACGCAGTCATTGCGTATTCAATTACTGATGGATCAACTCGGGCAGTTTGATTGCCAAGTTTTATCATAGACATGCAGCTACACACGTATGGATGCCAAGAAAACGGAGCACGTGTGATGCGCACGGGGGGGGCATCTATCTGTGCATTGCTCACCGGAAGCCGATCATGTACGCCACGTCATGCTCCATGAACACCCGGCGCGGTCCCTTGGGGTTCAAGCCATCAGGCGCGCGGGGGGGGCCGCAGAGAACTATTCAACAAGCTGATACCTTGCCGCGTAGGACGTTATTGCCCAGCGGATGGGCACGCGGCGGGGGGTTGGTGCGGGTGACGATGATCCACAAACACAAGAAGAAAAGAAAAACGAGGAGAAACTGAACCCCAAGCTGGCTGTTTTGATATTTGTTGATGATTGTTGGTTTCTTTGCATGCAATCGATCACGGTCTTGAGATAGTACGGATCAACCTTCGGTTGTCCTGCACCTATCAAAATGGTGAGAGCCAGACCAAACGGCGTTTGAAACAGCGTAAGAATTAGCACTGAGGAACAACGCTGCAAGATTAATTTCAATAATTTTTTTACAAGGGTGTGGCAGAACACAAATTTGTTGAGGACGGCATGTTGTGGGCTCTGCCGGTACGTGGCAGTATGGCAGTACCAAAAACATAATCCATCCCTGTTACGACGCCTACTGTCTGTACATACCTGTGATTTTCTGCTATCGCAGCACACTTGGGAGTGATGAAGAGACTGTCGAACGGGAACACGCCTGGACCTCCCTTTGGTGCTTTCACACCGCCGGCATGGTGGACGATGTTCTTGTCGATCGTCTTCTTCAGTTGGTCGATGAAAGCGAGCTGCGCAGGCGACACCCGGTCGCTGTCATCGGCACCACTTGCCCCCCCCTCCACCTCGGGGGGTCCTGCCCCGCCACCTCCTCCGGCGCCGTGACCTCCAACCGCTCCTCCTCTCGGTTGCTGTTCTCCGCGCACTCCAGCTCCTCCAGTCCCCTCCCCGCGCCCACCCGCTCGCACAGGTTGGCGGCTTCCACGGCCTTGACGTACGCCGGTAACTTGTGCTGCTGGTGTTGACGCACTCGCGCCCACTGCTGTCGCCGCCACGACTGCGTCTGCTGCTGCTGCCAGCTCTGCTGCTGTTGCTACCCCTCCAGCTCCTTGTTGCGGCGGCGGTGGTGGTGGGGCTGCTGCTCCCCCTTGCGAAGAAGCATGGCGAGCTTTCCCTTCCCTTTACTCGACCCTCGCGGTTGTTGTTGAGGTGGTGCTGCGGGTCGTGGCGCTCCTTCATGACCCGGTCCGCTGCTGCTGCAGTTGGGCGATCCACCAGCAGCGTTTCTGGCATCTGTGCTGCTCTCCCCGACGCCCTGACCTTCATTTGAACTCACATTGTTTCCCTCCCCACCCTGAGCACCACCTACTCGTGGGCGCTTCGAGGTCGACCCTCCTGACAGCCACGACTGCATGCCTCGCGCCTGCTGTGCGATGTCTCTTGGAGCTGCTGTCTTTTCTGATTGTGTCCTCGCGCCGGGTCTTTTGGACCCGGGTCCGGGCCTCGACCCTTCGTTGCGGCCCATGGCGGTGGGTGCTGCTCCCACGGGGGTGGGTGGTATGCGCGTGGGTTCGCGTGGCGCGTAGGTGAGCTTGCGGTAGCATTGCTGCAGTACAGCAGTGCAGTCGGCACAAAAAGCGCGGGTCAACCACCTCGTGCTACCCTAACCCGCCAATCACGAGCTGTCGTTTTTAAGTCGTTTTTAAGAATCAGTCCGGAAGGACCTGCTTTGGACCAATGGAATTGCGTCGTTTTTAAGAAATCATCCCTACCCATGGTCCCTGTTCCCTGCAACGACATGTTTGGGCGGCCCCGCAGAATATGATCGCTCTACAGGCAGTAGTTGTGGGGTTGAGGCTGAGGGGTATAGGCGGAGAGCGGAGAAACTTGGACCACTCACACGGAGTCACTCACAGCGGGAGCAGTTACCATGGCTGCCATGGATGTGAGGTGGACACCGAGCAGCGCGGAAGAGAAGAACTACTATGATAGATTGTTCCAGCTGGCGGATACGTCTGGAGCACGGAGATTGGCTGGTTCATCTGCGGTCACTTTTCTCCAAGCTAGCGGACTGCCATTCCCGTTACTTAAACAGGTGAAAAATCTCACATCTCCGATGTTGTTACGTAGAAGTACCTTGTTCGGCAACTCTCTTACAGCACGACTATCGCTGTGCACCTCATCACCTTTATCCGTCATATAAGAGCACACTGCCTACTTAAAGAGATAATGCCCCAGTTAGGCTGGAACGACAATCATGAAATGAGATAGATCTCGAGCAAGCGATTTATGATGAATGAATTCTACCGGTGTAGCATAGCGCAGCGATGTTCTGTCGTTGTTTCATGACAGCAAACTCGGAAGGCGCCCACAGAGTGATGTGGCTATCTGGCCTCCTCTGAGAAATCGCAAATCGCCTGGATTGTATTGTTTCTATGCATATTTTCCGGCATTCCAACTTGAGCGAGAAATATGTATACGAGTTTCCAGCATTCCAACTTGAGCCAAAAAAATAGGTATGCATACATAAGCAACTACACGCTTCGTATCATGGCGATTTTTTCATAGCACCTCATTTCTGCCGCACGTTAGCGAGTGTTTAGAGCGGAGCGCACAGCCCCAGACTATCTGTCGTTGACTTTATTGGCTTGCGAACTCTTCGGGTCCATTTTATTTGAGCATGCGTTTTTTAGGTAAGTTAGCGTGTGACCACGGGAATCGCTCGGCCAAGTGTTTGATCAGTACGGGCAGATTAAGTGGGTAGAGAGATCTGAACTGTTTGTAATGTGAAGACAACAACAACTTCCGCAGACCTTAAGACGTACATCATCTCAGGTGCCAAGTCTACAGTCTGAAGTTTGACTACCCGAGTAGATTGCTTTTTTAATGCACTCTGACTGGTCGCAGCGTTTCACAACAGCTGTAGCCGTTACGGGATGGCAGATAGCGGATTTTCATTTTGACTGATTTCGGATAAAACCGCAAAATCACCAGAAATATACATAAAACCAGCTGGGCTTCGGGAAGAACATAAATCGTTGATTCTCGCTCAGGGCTCTGCAGTAGAGGCTGCTCAAAACATTCATATTACGAGTCTACCTCCACAAGCCTCCTTTGAAAAAAACAAGATAAAAATCCCACTAGTCTACATTCAGTCAACGGCACGCGCTCAAATACGGTCAGTTTTACTTCCACATTGGACCTTGTGCGTTGTACTGATATCACAAGAGGACACCCTATAGCAGCGGGGGGGGGGTGTTGGCGCGCTCAAATCCGCTTCTTGGTGGGGGCTTTCTAGTCTATATCGAGGGTCGTAGTAGCGACCTACAATCTCCGCAAATTAGACCGACACCCGTGTCTTGCTGCTCGTTCTCGCCGCCACTGACTGAACTTCGGGTTTACTGCTGTAGCTGATGCCACTATCTACTGCTGACGACCCGCGGTTGAGGTTCGTGGCCATGAGCACGGCTGTGACAAATGTTGGGTTCCGGTGCAGATTTCGGACTGTTTTCAGAGACTGCTGTGACTCGATAATTCTGCTGTAGCAAACCTGAACGTGCCAGCACACACGACGTCTCTTCATGGTGTCCTCTACTGATAACAGTAGAATGCATCAGATGTTAACGGCGGGAAGGTTGCTTTCTGTTGTATACTGAACTAAGTATGAAGATGGAGCCAGTGTCGTGAGGTTGTCTGCCATCCCTTAAACTTTGTTCGACGATGACGATGCGTAACAGAACATTCTCAAGGACCTCAAAGCTGCGCGGCATGCTTTCAGATGCTTTGCTTACAACTTAACGCGCGCAGCAACTATCGCAATTATAGGATAGCCTTATCATCTGTGACGCCAATCACCGATTTCAGCGTCGCTCTCATGTGGCATGGTGTGCTCGTGACTGCTTGCTGTGGAATTTGCGGCGTAGAAGGGGTATGAACGGCGTTAGCCATCCGTGAGTGAGTGGGACGCTTTGCCTCACAAATGTATCGCGGTATACCATGATTGTACACGGCGTACCGTTCAACAGCGCCTATTATTGAAGTAGTGTCAAATATTGCTGTTCAATGGTTGAACTCGAGCAAATCACCAGATGGAACACTTAATAGGGTAGGTGCTCGGAGTGGCTGCGCGCATGACCTCGCGTTGTTATCTTCGTGCTCATGGTAAAAGTGCTGGAACCCAAGAATTTGTGCACTCCCCCATCTGTCAGAAGAAGTCAGAACCTGCCCGAGTTCGAATGCGGAGAGTTGCAGTCTTCGAACCTCCGGTTGAAATGTTGCACTTTTGCATGAAACCTATTCCGGGTTTGGCAGCTAGCAGAAATTGTTGATTGCCAGACTTCAAGATGGGTTTGTGGAAGGAGACTTATGAGAAATTTGATACCAATGAACAGCCTCAGACAGGACACTTGGAGAGTGGGGGTCCCGGTTTAGCGGTTCCCTGTTAAGCGAAATCTGCAGTGTAGAGGTTACCAAGTCTCGTTACACCACTGCACCTGTTTGTTTGCAGTGAGCAATAACGGTTATCGATTCAAAGCACGCTGAGACCCCACACTCGCTTGCACGCACAGAACGCGAAAGACACCCACGGCGGGCCGCACGCACACGAGGCAGTGCACTCACTACTTTCGCTACGCACGCCCACGCCAAACAGATATCGCAGAAGACGTGTTTGATTGAGCATGACCAATACACGTGAGCGATTGGCGTGAGAACGTCGCACAAACGAAGTCAAAACGAAGTCACCGAAGCGCGAGGTTAGGCCCATTATTTCCCGCGAACCCAAAAGTTAACCCCCCCCCCCCCCCCCCCACCGGGGGGAACCATAATGGGGGGCGAGTAAAACATGGTGGGGGGGGGCGAAAACCCTCACTCCGCGCAACGGGGGATGATCGCACCACGTTGTGTTAAAATGGTCAAGCTTCCTCGAGGCAGTTACACAGTGCTTACAACTGTCTCTGGAAGTGAAAGCACCAGAAAATAAATTAAGTCATACGTAGCTGTCGTCCGTACGTAAGGAAGTAAGCACAAGATGCCGAACACCCTTAGCAGGATGCAGCTCACCCTTCATGCGGCTCGCCAAATACCTCACGGCGCTTCGCGCTTGGTGATGTGAGAGCCTGGTCCGGCGCGAACCCGGCGTGCTCCGTCCCGGCTTTGTAGGGATGCGAGGTCAATGGTCAAACGACTACGGCATGCACGACTATGAGTACACCCCCCCCCGACCCACGGAAAGCACCAGAAAATAAACTAAGTCATACGCAGCTGTCATTCGTACGCAAGGAAGTAAGCACAAGATGCCGAACACCCTTAGCAGGATGCAGCGCACCCTTCATGCGACTCGCCGAATACCTCACGGCGCTTCGCGCTTGGTGATGTGAGAGCCTGGTCCGGTGCGAACCCGGCGTGCTCCGTCCCGGCTTTGTAGGGATGCGAGGTCAATGGTCTAACGACTTGCATAGCATGCACGACTATGAGTACACCCCTCCCCCCCCCAACCCACGGAATGGTTGTAGATGACGTATGGAAAGAGTTCGAAATTGACGAAGGTAATGCACTGGAAACGGAAGATCTAGAGGGGTTCAAGAAAAAATATCTGCTACTTTAGCCGAGAGAGAAGAACAGAATGCAACTTAAGAACTCAAGGATAAGGAGGGTCTAGATGTGTACGTAATGTTGACAGAAGGAATAGGGTTCAAGGAGTACCTATATGGACCAATGGATGAAGGGACAAAGCTGAAGATTCAGCAAGGTAGACGATGAAGATAGGTTCAAATGTGATTGCGGTCCGAGTGCCAAGACCGGGTTCATGTAGTTGGGGAATGTCGGCTGTTTAAGGAGAGGGAAGTGCACATGACAGAGCTGGGAAGGGTAGAAGGAAGATACGGGGAGATGTTTGACGCATGGAATAGCCAGGAGAAGACGGTAGCTGTATTGGGGCATAAGAAGTGGGTTGAAAAGGCGGGAAATGACATGGATAGGATAGATAGACTATTGTAGGGAAGACATTTTTGAGCCACCTTTGGCAAAGTAGGAGGGAACGATTGGCCATCGGTGATCGGTCCTGTAGGAACAATGCTCCGTCCTCTCGAGGACGCGTGTTCAATGGTCTAACCGTTGAGGCATGCAAAACATAAGATTACGCCTCCCCCCGAAACCTGAAAGTGACGGGCAGATATGAGGGTGTGTATTTCTGGAACCATGAAATGGAGCTTCGCCTAAAACAAGGTTGCTGCTCATTTCAGGGTTCCCTGAAAATTGACCGCAGGATAGGGCAGGCGCGCCGAGAGTGTGCTGTATTGCCACCAACAACGTTAGCAAGATATGGCAAAGTCACCTCCTGGCATACAGTATTGCGAGGCTAGGCCGGCACAATTACCCTTGGCGAGTCTGTTTCTGCACCAAGTTGAATTATGCTGTTCTGGTCTTCCTTTCGGCCACCGCAGACACACCACTGTTTGGCCCACACACCTCCCATAACCAATAGTAGTTGATGGAGAGTAGCAACAGCACCAAGACCTCTGAGTTGCTTATTGTTTCGGTTCGGCTGTCTTCATTATCCCCACTCTTGGCACCACTGCTGCTTCACGCCAGTGTTGACGACTCAGGTGCTACTCAGAAAGCTGTGCATGTACAGAGGTATAACATTGTATTGTTCCAACATAGCCGTTGAAAATATATTTGCCTCTCGGCGTGTTATTCAAGTTCACGATATCACTCAGCGACAGAGCTTCAAGGGCTCCGCCATGCAAAATCTATGGTAATTTAAGTAACCCTCTACCTAGGCCCGTTCGCTAGATTCAGGAACACCCTGAGAAGCGCGTGATTGTGGAACACACCGATTTTTTTTCTTCCCCAGATGGGCATCGCTGTAGAGTAGAATGGATCACTGATCTTTGTTGTTCCTTCCTCTCGGACTTGGTTTCTTTGGATGAAGATTTGGGACATATCTGCCGGAGATCCCAGTCTGAACTACTTACGCCCGGAGGACTTCTATGTGGCGATGCGCCTGATCGCGATGGCGCAGGTAAGGCATGCCTGTATGCCTAGGAATACGCGTGTTATACGCCAGTACCTCACTTGTGTGCTCGTGCAACTTTGCCACGGCGAAAGGTCAGTGCAGTTGACGCACATGGACATTCTACAGGTTGATGGGCTGGCTATCGAATATTGTGAAGACTCTGATTTCACTCCCGTTACGTTTTTGCGGCACCGTTGAATTGCATAAAACATGTTTTCAATTGCCTACAATCCTTGCCTTTGTTCTTCTCCTGTTCTTTTTTCCAGGCCTCTCCAGGGGTGCCGATCTCTGCAGAGCGGTTAGCGCTGGAACGAACGTCATCTTTCCCACTCGCAAGGATGCAGAATGTCCCCCCTCCGCCAACAGGGTCTGTTTCACAAGGTTTAGCACTTTCGGGCGGCGCGTTAGTTGCGCATGAACCTCTGGTCGGTGCTGACCCGTATGCCATGTCTGGCCAGGAGAGGTCCAAGTATGAATCAATCTTCCCGACGTACGATTCTGATCGAGATGGATTTGTGACCGGCACGGAGGCGGTAGATCTCTTCTCCAAGTCCCGCCTTCCGCGCGAGGTGTGTAAATTACATGGTTTGGGCCGTTGGTGACAGTGCCAGATTTTGAGATATTTGCGCTAGGTTTACCCCATTGGGACTTACCCACGATGTCGAGTGATAGCTTCTTCTCCCCCGAATCAATCCTGCGGCAACACCATGAAGAATTCGGTGCAACGGGGCTTGGGCAAACTTTAGTGTGAAGCCTGGTTATCGAAGAAAACGAGCGACGCACTAACTTCTTCGTACAACTCGCACCGCGTTTGCCACTCCTAAAAAGCAATTGCGACAGATCTGGCAGCTAGCAGATGCCGACGGAGATAGCAAGCTCTCTCTGGCGGAATTCTGCATAGGCATGCACTTGATCGTGTGTGTGAGCAAGAAGGGTCTACCATGTCCAATGACCCGCCCCCCTAGCCTCCTCCCTGGTACTCGCAGCGCTTCGGGCGTTGTTACAAACCCTGCACAAGCACATGGCGGTTCACTTGCCACATCTGTGCCTCCGTCGCCGGTTGTACGGCCGTCACCTGCAATGCGACCACCATCTTCGCCTCCTGCTGTGATGATGCCGCTTGGAACTGCAGCTTCTAATTCCGACGCGTTCAGGTCAGCACCAAGTTGTTTGCTCTTCGTTGTGGAAGACAGGGTCATTTGTGTATGAGTGATGTTGCAGAGTTGTGGGCAACGGTAACTTGGTCACTGTTCTGTTTTGCTCAGGAAGCGGCAATCCTGTAGCAAGATTAACCGCTTGGCATGTGTACGGTGCGTGTACCATTTAGTCTTGATGCTGGCGCCGGCTAGAGTGGAATGCGCGACATGTGCTAAGTCGTACCAGCATAGATTTTAATGATCGTCCGTTTTTTCATGCCACGGGTGAAACCAACTTTACAGTGCCTTGGCTGTGGACCTTGCCACAAAGGACCTAATGTCTACGGTTGGCAGTGAAGCTGAAGCCAAAACGCCCGCGTCTGAGCAAGGCCCACCTGCTTTGGAGCCACCAATGACGAGCACCCAACACCAACCGAACACAGCAGTTTCACGTTCGCCGACGGGAACGCATGTCTCCGACCACACTTCGCCAGAGGGAGAATCAAGTCCTGCGGGAATGCAGGAGCTCTCAGCAGCATCAAGTGCGCTTCTGGCCGTTACGCGCGACGCTTCGACCGCTCACAGTCAGGTGCCATGTCGGGGTCATAGCGTAGGTTTCACAGCGAAACAATTGACGACATGGGCTCTCTTTGCAACCAAACCTTCACTCTGCGGTTATGCCCCTCTATTTCGTCACCGTTAGGCAACGGCGGCACAGTCGTCCAGCATTCACAGCATGAAGAAGCTAGTGGAGATCCTGAAGGCGGAAAAGGAGTCATTGAGCTCTATCGTGAAGGCTGGCAGGGTGAGTGAGTCAAGAGCGCTGGTCTAGAACTTTGTAGTACTCCGCCGCATTCCGTTAAAAAAATACATATCTAGCGCAAGGTCTCCTGACTTTGTGCGATGGGCAGCGGCAACGATACTGCCTGGTTAACCACTCCTTTGCGTGATTGTGGCGATTGAAGAGTCTGCCAGAGCTTTTCCGGGCCTTTGATGGCTAATCCGACGACAACACGCGTCATTTACCTTGCAACCTCGCATATTTTAGGCGACTCAAACGGACAATGAGCAACTACTTCGCGACATGGGCACGGAGCTCGAGAATCTCCGTCATGAGCTGGATTGTCTTCGGAACGAGTATCAGGTACGCGTAAGTTCGTGAGGAACGGTTAAGAGCGTTGCTGTGTCGGAATGTTGTGATCAAAAGCACTTATGACGGGCGCCGCGTATCTTCCGCCTGGTACCGTATCATGAGGGAGACAGACCAGCTGCAAACGTCACCTTTGGTCGGAGAAAGAAGATAATATGGCTGCTATCATGATCTGAGCGGGTTTTGATAAAACGACGAACGTCGCTCGCAAAAGCTCGCAAACGAAGCCTTCGAGCAATTCCGGGCCTCGTGGTGAGTTCAACGCGCTCGAGCAGACTCTACAGAAGCTGTGGTGTTACGGTTATATCCAGAAGTGGATGGATATTAATGGCTGCTACGATCGAAGCGAATGCTAAAATATTCTCCGGCGCCAAAAAGTACTGTCCGCCTGGAGGCTGGTGTGTCCCGATCAGGTATCTCCGACAAAGGCAAGCAAATTAGGAACCGTTCCAAACATGAACGTTATCAGCCGCACACGTTTCATACGCACGCGCAGCAGCACACAAGTACACCATTACGACAACACGGCAGCACAGCAGCACCGGCGTACACACGTTACAACCCAAAGGAACCCCGTAGCAACCTCGCCCGACACAGCTATGTGGCAATGGGCGGTGGTGTTTAGGGGGAACATATATTTGCGCGTCACCGCAAAAGCACGCGTGCCTACACGCGAGCGTGAGTGGCACCGTTCATTTGAAGGTGTCTACTGTAGCCCTACAAATGCAAGAATCAGGGAACTTCGAATCCCGAGTTTCTTGCCGTTTGCTCAATGTCGTCGTATTTTAACGGTACCCAAAGGAGCAACCCGACATGCTCACCACGGACATTTCGGCGCATGCGCGCGTCGAGCAGGCGACTGCGAGAAAACATAACCAACACTCGCAGCCGTAGGGGTGGTGACGTGGTGACGTGGTGACGCCTTCTAGGAAAAAGTATGTCCGGGCGAGACCTTTGGCGTCGTCGGTTGTCCCAGCTGATTAGTCACGCTCATACCAGCAGCTTGGTTGAAGCGGAATAGTTTGAGACGCATTCCTACCTTTTGCCCCCACGAGCCCATTCCATGTAGACCAATACATGTACGCGGTCAAACACGAAATGGAGGACCCCGGTGACCGAAATTCTCTGAGCAAAACCTCATTTGATGTAGTTGGCCAATCAGTGTTCTGAGGCCCCCGAGTCACTTTGGAGGTATGTCATGTTTCATTTACGACGCACCAATTCAGCAGTGAAGCCAGTCACGAGCAATCTCTGCAGGATACAGTACATGTTCACTTGCTGGGCTCTCACGCCTTTGCTCTTTGGCAATTGCTCGCAGAGATCCCAAAGTATGAGTCCTGGCGCGCTGGATGTGAATCGAGATGCACATAAACCATGACAAATCCAGAAAAACATATCAAATCTCACACTTCCAAATTTCAATATTCGGAACAAAACACATCTATCTTGACAGCGAGAAAAACGGCAGTTAACCCATTACCCCACAAGACACACCAGCGTGCCAACCAACTAACGCCCATACCCGAGTGCAGTTACAAACATACCGTAGGCTACACAAGATACCACACGCACAGAAGATACCACACCCCTAACGAAAATGTACAGAAAACCACATCAGCGTCATATTTTTTTAACCTTGGTGTAGGTGTAAGCACCGATATATCACACGGTCACAGAAGATATCACACCCCTCAAGTTGAGCCACAAATATATGTCCGGAACCCCCTATCACACCGGTGTGGTAGGCCGTGATTTCGCGCAAAGAGCGCGCAATAGCACTCGAGGGCTATACAAGTATGGCGATCGACAATACCGCGGAGACGAAAGAAGCACACAACACTGCTGAAAGCATCGCGGCTCAGACTGCAGTGAGTCAGACTCCAACCGCGGCGCCACGCCCATTAACAACGCCTTATTTTTTCTGTGGCCCCTGAGACTCCCGCACCACCCGCTGTGCCTGCCACTGCCCGTGCTGCTGAGGCCAGCGCAGCAGAACCTACTGCTGACACTCTCGCGACAGCGCCTGCTGTGCCTGCCACCACCCGTGCTGTTGAGGCCCGCACGAGATACGTGTAACGTTATCGCACCCCGTGATTTTTACACACACCCTCGTAGTCACACCCCCTGTAGGTTGGTCGTGTGGGCGCACTTCATCCCACGGGCGACATTGTCACATCCCTTCGTTATCACACCCCCTGCAGGTGGGGTCGTGTGGGCTCATTTCTTTCCATGGTTGATCACACCCCATCGTTATCACACACCCTTGTTATCACACCCCCTGTGGGATTGGAGTCCTGTGAGTGCAGTTTATTACACGGGTCACACAAGATATCACACCCCTTACAGAATACCACACCCGTGTGATACAAAATAATGTTGTATCACACGGGTGTGGTATCAAATGTCACCTACGGTAGTCAAAACGTGAGCGCTGAGCGTCAGCTAAACCGTTGGGTCCTTGTTTATGTGCTCCACGTGCCCTACCTTCCCTGTGGCCTTACAGAAGCAGCAGGGAGAGACGGCCGAACTACGTGCTCGTGTGGCACGAACAGGAGTGGATCGGGCTACTCTGCTGGCAGAAATCAAGGCGTGCGACTCTTCAATTCGAACACAAAAGGTCCGTGTGCGTCGCAGTTTGGCTCTGGTGTGGATGTCCCATGGATTCCTCGTTTGATATGTGGCCGTTGTGTTCCCCAGGTAAAGTACTTGACTGCGTTTCATGACGTGCTATCAGTTAGAAAACAATACCGAAAGACGATCGAGATCGTCATTCATTTTGCAGCGTGTCGACGAAACCCCACACTATCTGCTTTGCACCGGCCCGCAAGTAACATGCTCGGTAGCCGTCGGTGTGCCTTGACACTCGGACATTTGTGCACGGGAATCCCGCATCCTTTGTTTTATCCAATTTTCCAGGAAGAGAATGCCTTTCTACGCCAACACGTCCTGGGTGAGAACGGCACGTTGAAAGAAAAAGATTCTGAGCCCACAACCGCGAATGGCGAGGACGAAGGGTCGTCCTTGGCAGGCAAGATGGCAGAGCAACTCGAAGTCTCTCCCGCACCCGAAGAGGCTAAGCCCACCACCGACGCTCCACCAGAGCCCATGATGCCCGCCAAAACACCGCCACCCCCTCCTCATGGTATGGTACCGCAGCCTACGGCTGTGGAAGACCCCTTCGCAGAAGTAGTCGAAGAACAAGGCTCGAGGAGCGCCGGACCTTCGTCTCCCAATCCACTAGGGGATGAGCCGCCGGAGCTGAACACTGCTGTGGAAAGAGAGCAGAGCGGATTCGATGCATTCCCTGCTGTCGACGATGCATTCGAGAACGGAACGGACCCGTTTGCCGTCGATGGGCTCAGTGCAAACGGGTCGGGTGAGGCCGTGGCCGATCCATTCACGGCAACAGATGCTGTGTTCACGAACGCGACAGCCGCGGCCGATGGCTTCGACGCTTTTCCGGCGGCCGATGCGCAGCAGTTTGATGCGTTTGGGCAGTAGCGAGCGGCCCTCCTTCGTGCCAAGTAATCTCTGTTTTTCACGTATGACTATTAGTCTATGTACTTTAGATTTCAGTCTACAGTGTGGGGGAAATTGGGGACTGCAAGATGCAGGCGTGTGCATTACGAAATGTTGAAATGTTTTTAAGTGCTACAGCTTGATGTTGTTGAGATATTTTGGGTTCTGTAGCAGTCTTGTACTTGTATCGGGTTTACAGACTACTTTAATCCTCCAATTTTGTAATCAATCATCCCCCCAACTTTTCGGAGGTTTCGCTCCCATTCCAGTTTCGCGAATGGCAGCGGATCTTTCGCACTCTACCCGTCTGCTCCCCTGCGAGCACCAGCTGTGTCAGCACTACATGTACCCATGGACATTGGTAGTCAGTGATAGATGTCACGATTCCTGGCGAGAATTTGTCGCCTCCTCGTGTTATCGCTGGTCCAGCATCATCTCGAAGAAAAGTAATGTCTCCCAAACTCACGGTGTCACGGTCGTCGCGTTTCCAGCGGCTTGGTGTGTGGGTTTGGTGGTCAACATTGGGTCCACCGCACTTACTATGCTTTCGACAGTCCCCCCATTTTTCGTGGTGAGACGTGTACTATTTAAAGTACCGTACACTATTCAGTGTATTTTCGCTTGCAACTACATACAACCATCCAGGATCACACAGACAGGAGGGGAAACACCGGGTTCTTTTTTTTATTTTTTATGTTACTGTTGTGCCCCACCTTCCTCCTGCGGTGCGTGCTGAGTTTTACTTGTTATCGCCACAAGGGTCCAGCCGTCCCGATCCCTCGTCAACGGTGCTAACGTCACCGTTACGTCGAAGTTTGGTACACTCCCAAGCGTTTTTTCAGCTTTTTCGCTTTCATCACCCGCAAATTCGTTCGTTTTCATCCCATGTGGGTTCGAACTCACGACTTTGCCACTCACTGCTGTAGTCTATAGCGGTTTCGAGGACACCACACACATTTTACTTGCTAGGCGACCGACTGGTTGTTGTACGAATTATTATTTTGGTAGTTTTACTCACTGCGTGGCAGTGACCGTACCATCATTGTATCACCCGAGAGATATCGTAGTACCGCAAAGGGCAGCTACATAGACATAAATGAAAAATATTACAAGTACCAGCATAGCTGCTGTAGTAACGCACCATCAACTTCGTGTGCTATTTTGTAAGTGTGAGAGTGACCTGAAAACCTGAACATCACAGGGAGAGAGGGCAGAGTTACCTTCTCCCCCCCCGGACCATCCAGCTTTGCACGTGTCTGTACCCCGCGCCCTGGGCCCTGGGTATGCGATACACCCAATGGTTACGCCATTAGTGTCGGCGGCGGTGCCGGCAAGTGCCGGCGCTGGCCGGCGGCTACAGCCGGAACATGAATCCCCTCTCCCCCCCCCTTGCAGCAAAAACAAGCTTCTGAGATATCCTTGAAATCCCCAAGCGGAGCAGCGTGTGTGTGGCCCAGAGCTTTCTTCGACGACCTCCTCCCTCTGCGCAACGATGGCTCTCGTGAGTAACTTCTTGAACGCACCTTGTTCCAATCTTGTTAATGCTATTGCTCACGTCCGGGGTTGTGTTGGTGCTTCGTAGATGCATCGCTCTCGGGTGACGCAAACGATATTGGCATAATTGGCCTTCACGCTCGGACGAACGCAGCAGCGTATTGAGCTGACAGCAGCAACACACAGCAGCAGAAGTAGAGGAATGACATTGCCGGCCTGTCCGATAGAGCTCGCTGGCGTTGGCACTCTTCACACAGATCGAGTGCAACCTTTGTATGACCACACGACCATAATGGGCACCTGCTTCGTGTTTGGAAAGCAGAAGCTCTGGACGAACCCCGCTAACTTCAGAGCATTCAAGGTTCTGATCGCCGCCGAATACAACGGCGTGGAGCTTGAGGTGCCCGAGTTCAACCACCCCAGCGACAGCAAGTCCCCAGACTTCCTTGCGAAATCTCCGCTCGGACGCGTGCCTGTCCTGGAAACGCCCCAGGTGGGAAGATGGTACTGTTTTTTGGCAGGCACAGCAAAGATGTGTACTGAATCCTTTTGTCCGCGAGTGCTGTGTGTGGGTGCGGATGTGTACGCCGCACGCCCGCCTGGCCCTCAAATTCTGGTGCAATAATAGACACGTCCGTCCCGCGAAGCCACAGGAATGAAGTGCATCCCTCGGGCCCTGTCTCTTATCACTGCTGATGTAAATTTATTGATGACGCTTGCAAGTGACAATTGTCACAGCCGGGGTCGCTGCTGCTATCGTGATCTACCATCCTAAGTGGTGAGTGGAGTGAGTAAAGAACTCTTCTTGCAAGACGCTATTTCACCGACGGCGTACTCCTGTACCGAATGAATGCGTGGATTGGAGCCGGGCAACAAGGCAGGCATGTACGAGCTGATACCAGTAATACTCCACCTGTGCTCAAAGATGGACGTGTTGATTGCAAATTTTGTTTTGAACGATATTGTTTCCAACCCGCTCTCTACCCTCTCGACAGGGCTCAATCTTCGAGTCGAATGCCATCGCACGGTACGTCGCACGCATGCGTCGTGACACCGAGCTCTACGGTGTTTCTTTCTTCGAGTCTGCCCAGGCAAGTTGAACGAATTGCGATGTGAATGAAAAACAACTTGTAGATGTTACGGATAGCATATTCGGAATCCCGTCGCCGAATGGTGCTCTTGTCAACGAATGTAAAAATGAGCACAGTCCCAGAGCGCCAAACATGTTGCGTTTGTACCCGTGCAAATCAAGGGCTTGTTCACTGCTGTAAAGTGTTTAGATGCTAGGTACCAATCAAACAGCAGTCAAGAAGGGAAAGGTTTGCGTGCTCAGGCCACCACGAATACACCGAATATCACAGGTTTCACTTGGGGTGATTCTCGCACTGCTGTCATAAATTCCCGCTTTCATGTTCCGTCCGATCACGTCGAATTATCCCCGCAGGTAGACTCCTGGATCGACTTTTGTGCGCACGAAATTGAGCTTCCGGCCACCATCTGGTGCTACCCAGTAATCGGCTACATGCCGTACAACGACGCCGCCGTTAGCAAGGCGAAGGAGGACCTGAAGATCGCTCTGGGTGCTCTTGAAAAAGCCTTGCTGCACAGAACGTACCTGGTGAGGGATATCTCGTTTGGCGACTTCATTCGTCACGGCGTGGTGAATCTCTCCGTTTCGGCAAAATGGCAGGCAAGTCGGCGAGAATGTCGACCTCATGTTTCATTGATTCACTTCCTTACCCTTTTGCCTGTCGTTCCCGTCCTCAAGGTCGGCGACAAGATCACCCTGGCCGATATCACCGTGGCTTCGGCCCTGGTGTACCCCATGAAGCTCGTCGTGAGCCCCGAGTACCGCAAGGCATTCCCGTGTGTGACTCGATGGTTCACTACCTGTGTCAACCAGCCTCAATTCAAGGCTGTGATCGGGACCGTGGAGCTAGCCAAGGAAGAAATGACCGCGGAAGGAGCCCCAAAGGCACCGAAGAAGGAGAAGGTGTGTCCAATGCAGCGGACGTGCAGAATATTTGAACACGAAACAGTCATGCATTTTCCTTGGATAATGAAAGGCTGTATATCGAAATCAAATGTATCGGCAGTCTGTGCTTAAGCCCGTGCATCTCTTTCTCTCGTTGATTTCGATGACTCGCTCGGTGTCATTCGCTGTCTCCCCCGGTTGATGTTTCGTGTCCGTGGCACTCACGTGGCTCGATTTCTTATCCTGTTCCGCAGAAGCCACAGCCCGCGAAGAAGGCGAAGAAAAAGAAGGAGGACAAGAAGGAAGAAGACGACGGCTCCAGGGACTTGGGGATGCCCGCAGAGGAGAAGAAGGCCCCTCACCCCCTCGCCGTTATGGACAAAGAGGCGAAATCGCCGTTTGTGGGAGACACATGGAAAAAGGTCAGTAAGTTTCTCGCTCAATTTATTGCAGTTTCCCGATGAGCCGGCAGTATTCACAGGGTTTGACAGTGGCTTGAAGATCTCCAAGAGACGTGTACTTTCTGTGAGGTATCCATTGTTTGTGTCGGGTCCCAACGCTGAAGTCCTTGTTTTTCCGTTGGCAGATTTACTCCAACAACTCGTACGAGGAGAGCATGAAGCAATTCTGGGAGATCTTCGACGCTGAGGGATGGTCCCTCTGGATTTGCCGGTACAAGTACAACGCTGAGAACACTCGTTTGTTCATGACGTCGAACCTGGTGGGCGGGTTCATCCAGCGTTCCGGCGAGATCAGGAAGTGGGCGTTTGGGTGAGTGGTCTTCTGCTTCTAGGAAGTTAAGGGGCGTCTCGAAATGCTGTTGAAGGGTGTCTGAAGAGGCGCCCGGAGCAGCTCATTAATAATAGCATAGAGGGCATTCGGGGTCTACCTGTGCTTTCGCCGTGTTCGCTGAGTATGTTTTTTTCGCTTGTTCCGCACTGACAGCTGCATGCAGATCACCGGCGAGGAGGGAAAGGAGTTGATCGTGTCCGGAGCGTGGCTCATCCGTGGACAGAGCATCCAGCCCATGGTAGACGCCAACGATGACGCCAACTGGTGAGTCGAGTCGCTGTAATGTAGTATACTGCGA
This sequence comes from Ectocarpus siliculosus, assembly GCA_000310025.1. Lineage (NCBI taxonomy): Eukaryota > Phaeophyceae > Ectocarpales > Ectocarpaceae > Ectocarpus > Ectocarpus siliculosus. The sequence goes on along the minus strand of FN649729.1, from coordinate 4,354,152 downwards.
AGCAGCCGGTGGCGATTGGCTGCCCCGAGACATCATGCCTTTGTTTAGACACATGCTTTTGTTTATCCAACTTAATCAGGGTGGTTTCTGGGGCGTGTGGTTCGACTCTCATTCCCTACCTCCTGCTCATTTGTTTCCGACATAGTACTCCCACACATATTGTTGGCGTGGAGTCGGTGCTATGAGGGATTGTTCAATACTGGTGCCTTTGATAAGGTTAATTTGACAGCTCTTTTGGTCATCGAAGGTCACAGGCCGATATTTTGAACGTCTCCCCCGCCCCCCTGGTACGCACTGACGTGCAGGTACGATTGGGTGAAGGTTGCCACGCCGGTCTCCGACGCGGACAAGGCCCTCGTCACAGAGATGTGGTGCAGCGAGACCACAGTCGAGGGTAGGCCCGTGCTCGATGGCAAGGTCTTCAAGTAAAATAAACAGATTTCCGGTGCATCTTTCTGGCTTTTGTTTTTGGCTTGCCGTATTTGAGAGTGCTCCAGAACCTATCTCGTGGACGCACCCGAGAACATTCGCGGCGAAACTAATGGCTAGATGACAGTGATTGCCCTATGCCCGGCCATGGCGAATTCCTGGTCCCGGAATGTGTCTCGGAACAAGAGGGAAGGTTGGCTCTTGTTGGTTGTTGTTGGTTCGGGCGGGGTTTTTGAGTTTTCCCCCTAACCCTTCCTTCGGCTGCTGCTTGTTTCAGGCACTCTGCCTCGCTGAGGTGTGATATGTGATTTATTGCCGGTTCGTGGTTAGCTCTTTGGACTTTCGAGGAGTGACTCGTGGTACACGTGGACGACCGACCAGCCCGTGTGGGAAAGTGTTCCTCTCCTACAATCTGAAAACCATAGCTCATGCCACACATGATTGTGACCTTGACATGGTGTTGTCACCCCTGTTGCTTACCCCACCGATTAAAAAGAAGGAACGACGATTCTCCGGAACCCTGCTGGGTTTGTTATTTTTGCTTGCGCCCACTATCTCGGGTCATGATCTTAAGTCATCGCACAGACCTCGACTTGTCACGACATCGGTAGGATGCTTTTCAGGACAGCCACGTTCTTTGTCCACGAACCATTATGTGATTATGTGCCTTGGCTTTGCGTCAAACTGGAGAAATGTTTCAACTTAAAAGTAGTCTGGTTGCCGTTGCTTCCAGGCTCTCTTTCGTACTCGTGGGAGGCAATCTTCACGCAGCTGTCCGTTAAGTCGCTCAATGCTCAAGTTGCTTGACCAACGCGTGCCATGATATTTGACCGATGAACAGACGTGGGTAGACTTGTGTCTGCATTACGGTGGCGGGTGATGGTTACCTTCCAACGTAAATATCAAAGACCAAGTGCGTAGACCTCCGAACGTGTCTTGAAATTTGAGGAGATTTGGCCACTCGGCCAGATTTTTGTCCCAATGTTCCAGCCTCAGTCACTCTGACCTCGTCATCGCGAGCATCATCAGCTCCTGCCAAATACAACGGGGGTGACCTTCAAGCAGCATACTATCCTTCACGTTGATGTATGAATGTGAAAGCGAGCTAGGGCTCCGTGTCAGCACTCTGTTTGTCCGCCTCATGTTCTAAAGGCGAGTTTTCTATAGAGCACCAAAGACGTGCTTTCCTCGGAATACTACACACCGCAGAAACATTGGCATATACTTGTCCGGAACCATAAACACACGGCCGCCAAGTATTGGTACTGTCATGTACACGTATCACCTACACACATCGCCTACCTCTAATGGTTCTTCTTGAGTAATGACGAGGAAGAGATGAGACGGCGAAGACAGGAAGATGCTTCAAAAACGGGCAGGAAAAACAAGTCAACATGTCTTTCGTCTTCAACTTTCCGAGTACTCGTCAGCCAACCCTTTGGAGCCGCTCTTCAGACATGCCCGCTAGACCTCTTCGGCGGTTATGAACCGCTGAATCGGGAGCGTCAAGAAGCGGTTGTGAACCGGGGAAAGCGGTATTTTGTGCCACAACAGCAGCGTGGAAAGCTTGTTTGTCTTGATAGGGTCACTCATCATGCGGCATGCATGTAGTTGTCTTTTTGTAGCAGGTTTTCGAGGTTTTCGAGGGTACGTGCAGCTGAGGAAGCAGCACCGTACTGAAGAAAACACAGCAATTATTTCAGTTCACGTTATTTTCTAAGCTACATGTCTCAACACCATCCTTAATTCGGCGCAGTGTTTCGCGCCACTCGGTCCGCCTCTTCGCGTTAACGAGGGTGTTCCTGGTACAAAAGTTTGTTCGTATTTTTGTTTTGTTTCCCGCAAGCTGCCCTAAATATCACCAATATGTAGAACAAGCAAACAAACGTAGTTTTCCGATCCGAGGGTACCAAACGAAAGAGGGGTGGGTGGGGCGGAGACAAAAATCAGGCCCAAAGATTCCCCAAGTCTCGGCCTCCAAAATAATGAAAAATCATGAGCGCCTCGACCACACGTGGGGCAAATATCGACAACGGCAACAACCACGCTTCAGTAATTCACCTCTGCTACATACTTTGTCACGTAAATCGACCATGCTTAACCCAACATCTCTAATGTCAGGGTGGCGCGCTGGTGAAGCGGTGTACGCTGCGAGGCCCGAACGAGATTATTTTTGCCTTGCAAAGACACTGTAGTGCGCAACACGACTCCGCGCACTCAAATGAGACAAGAAATAGCTCCGAGTACGGAGGCTGCGCCATCATCCCCATACCCTCCGCACTGCCAATCAACTTCTTCCGTGCCATCTAGCTCTAGCTCGGAAGGGTTTATTAACCTCTTCCAAGTGCTTGCTCGACAAATCATTCGACGAGCGGGTAGTTTACATCCTTCTGCAAATCCTCAGTTATATTTTCCTCTTTAGCTTTAGCTCCGCCCAAGAAAGAGCCGCTGCGACGGCTGCAGGGGGGGCAGAGTTACCCGGGGTGATGGCAAGGTGCGTCAACACCTTGCACAACTTCGAGTCCTGCACGCGGTCCCATCCTCCTCTGCATTCGTACTAAGCGCTTTCAGTACAGCCGTGAGCTCCGCCACCCCCACACCGCCATTGGGGGCCGAAAAATTGAAAAATTGAATCGACAACCGCCATTATTGGTGTTAAGACAGCTCTAGCAACCGCATTGGGGGCGCGATCGGTGTAGCGATCGTATAATCGTTTCTCTGGGTTGCTGCAGCCGTGCCGCCAGATTGTGGAACCGTCCCGCTACACAGGGAACCGCTAAACCGGGACCACCACCGTAACGTAGACAACAATTACGCGCAAGTCGCTTGATAAAATGTTCAAAGACCACAGAGCCGGAACATCGGGAAAAACCTGACGATATATTCAGGCGTCCACATCTATTATTCCACGCTGTCGATCTTCAACTGTGTGCGGCATTCCTCGAGCACATGCATGACCTGCCAGCACGCATCCGTCGAAGCACGAGGGCAAGTACCCACCCAGCGATTTGGGGGATACAGAGAAGCGATTCAGGCGAACAAAAACATTGCCTCAACCGGAGAGTTCAAGAAACTTCCAGGGGTATCTACCAGTTATAAAATCGTTACCGCCACCCTGACTGGTCAACAATAGTCATGTGACAGTCGTCGTTAACCAACACGTGAGAAGGGTCTGTAGGAATTGGCTTTTACGGCGATCTACGCGTTTCATCAGCCCCCCGAACAGTTGGAAATATCAAAAGCCGTGCGACCCCAGCCAACTGCTGTTGCGTCTCCGTCCGGTAGATACTTACCGCTAGCATTTCATCTGGCGTGTACTGATCTGAAGAAGTTCGCCCTCCACGGATGCACTTGTGGATGGCCGCTGCTTCGAATTGGAACCCGTTCGAGTTGGGGTAGTTGAAGCCACCGGAGGCGTCCACTGACGCAGGCGGGTCCGGAAGGGGGAAGTCGTGGCGTATCGTTGTGGTGTTACCTGAAAACAGAAAGGGGGTCAAACGTGGTGCACTTGTATCAAAACGTGAGGCGCGTTTCCGACAGCAAAACCCACATGGATTGTAGGGTATCGGCTACACGAACCAGCGCGACGATTTTGAGTCAATGCGCACTAACGTACCTCGCCCGATTGCCTTTGTAGTGACCTCTATCGCCGTCGGGCAATGAGCAGGAGAAAGTAGCTTGATGCGACCTTCCGTTCCGATGATGATTGTCTCCTCTGGAGTTTCCGCCTGCGCATGTGGGGCAGTGAGGCTTTCGTGAGCTTTGCAACGGAAGACTTTCCCAATATATCAAGCACATGAAGCGATCACTGTTTAGTTTAGACTAGTCCACGTTTGAAGATATGCACGCTGCGGTGCCGTGAAGGTTAGCGGATGTCTTCATAATGGCATTCGAAGGTGCGGCTAAGCCGCAGGCACCAAGAACAACGCGAGGAAAAAAGACGCACGTAGATGTGCGTAGAACCAGTAATATCGCCTCCCTTCAAAACAAGGAACCTTTGCCAACGCACCTCGATGTTGTATGTCAAGGAAGCAATTCCTTTTCCCTCGAAGTGGAGAGAAATAGCACCACTGAGATCCACGCCCGTGAGCTTGTCCTTCACCCCGGCCGCCGCTATCCGAGAGGGAAAGGCTGGGCCTAAAAACTGCATAGCTGCAGCCACCGGGTAAGGCGCGACATAAAATAATCCGCCACCACCAAGGTTGAGGTTGTAAAATATGTGGTCCGGATAGTTGGCGACGTCACCTCCGTTGAAACCAAAGTCGGAGTGAACCGCCACCACCTTGCCAATGGTCCCAGACTTGACAAGTTCCTGAGCCTTTTCCACCGCCGGAAAGAAGCGGGTCCACATCCCTTCCATCAGGAACAGCCCTTTCTCCTGAGCCTGTTTCCAGGTTGAATGAAAACAGAAGTGTTCAGAACTCGCACATGAGAGTGGTAGCAAGGGTGAGAGAAAAACAGGCGGGCATGGAAGCGTGGGTTGGGAGGTAGAGATGTTGCTATTTAGCACGTACCAGTCGTACTAGCGCTTTAGTGTCACATTCACTGCAGGTAGATGGCTTTTCCACGAGCACATGCTTGCCGTTTTGCAGTGCTGTCACGGCATTCTCGTAGTGAAAAGGGTGTAGCATGCCGATGTAGCAGATGTCCACCTCTGGATCCTTGGCCACGTCTTCGTAGCTCCCAACCCGATTAGGAATTCCTGTCGCCGACCAAGAAACACAAGAAAACAAAAGAGTCAATTCAAAGGCACCAAGTGATGATTCCCGGGGCTTTCGGGATTGGAAGTCCGTGCTTTGTGTATCACCCTAACGCCGTAGGTAGGGGTTGAGATGTTCCTTGCATATACTTAGGTTTGCTCTCTAGGTTTGTAGAAGTGCTACTGTTGGAGTAGGTGGCATGAGATGTTCAGGGTCTTGCGTACAATGTTTGTACCTTGCTTTGCGTCAGCTTGGGGCCACGGAAACCCTCTTCCTTGCGCACAACAAGACGAATACGGGGAAGAAGTCAGGATGGCTTTGAAATGAACAACCACCAACACAACCAACTCACGGAATAGTGCTCCGTGGTAAGCGCCGGTCGGCTCAGTGGTGTGGTTCGTGACCTCCAAACCTTTCAGCGGCAAGGTCGGGACTTCAACCAAGGTTAGTGTTCCTTCCAGTTTCGTCCAATTAGTGGCTACGGTAGAGAGGGTGGTTTCAACCCTCCAATCTCTGAGTCTAGACAACTCGCCGCCAGGACAGCCCACAACAAACCCAAAAGCTGTCAATTGATCAATTATTCAGGGAAAGTCACATTCCTCACATCGATACATCCTCGACTCATACTTTCCTGCAACAAGCACAATAACAGATGCTTCTTCACTTGCCTCTTGTTGAAACTTGCCATTACTAGTACTTTGGTAATTCTACACATCTATCTCATGTATTCAACCAAATATTGTACGTTTGCACTCCACTTGCTCTCCTGCACGAGCAACTTGGACAGATAGATGCAGCTTTAGTCTTCCCAACAGACTGAGCTGCACAGCTTCCCCAACACGTGGTTCAAGATCTTGATCTTCGGAATAAGATCGGGGTTAAATCTGAGGAACATGACCATCTCGACACGGTCGGGCGTCATTGACTGCCGAAGCTTGTTATGCACGAATCCCAGTCCCGAAACTCTATCTCCGATTGGCAACTTACTGCTGTAGTCATGAGTTACACGGAACAACCAGCACCATCACGTCGAGGCGGGCGGCCGCCAGAAGGGCGGTCGCCAGAGTCACGTGTCGACTCAATCAGTAATTGGCGCAGACGTGCACACGGAATGATGTGCACGGATTTTGTGTGGCGCGGACTGGCGGACTGCGTGTGTGGGCACAGCTATGTGTGGCAGCTACGTGTGCACGAGTATGTGTTGTATATCATATCCGTGCCGTGCCAAAACCGTGACCCCGTGAATAAACCGTGATTTTATTGCGGTTTTAACCCCGTGCATTATGTGACGGAGTAGCTCAAACCGCCCCGTAAAAAAACCGCTTGTACGGATTGTTGGGAAGCCTCGCGGAGCGGTTTTTCCGAGGGAAATCTCACGGAGCGTATCGGTTTTTTCCTTTTTCGTTCATGTCACGGAGAGCGCAGCGGTGTTTCTCAAGGAAAGAATCTCACGGTTTTTGAATTTTTTACAACCTCGTCAGGTAGAACTATAGCCGTAGTCTCTTCTTCTTCGCGCGCTCTCTCTCTCTCCTGGTACCATGGGACGCACCGCCACTTACACTTCGTCTGTCTGCTCCTTGCATGTTCTTGCATCACCACTTGTCGCGGTGCGCTCTCTAGCTAGACTAGAGCAGACGGACTACAGGAAAAAACAAGGTCCGCAGCCAGCTGCAGGCACCAAATTGGCACATCAATTTACTCACGCAGTGCGTGTACAACTCCCGGGTCCTGTCTGTACCACACCAAATACACTGGGCACTATAGCGGGTGCTCGGCACTACTCAACGTTAGCGCCACTAACGCCCCCATTGCTGCGGCAAGATATGGAGTAGACATGCTGAGTGTTGATGTGACCCTACAGTATGATTTGCTTCTCACCATGCTGATCCGCGAATTCTACCGATCGTTCTAGCTCACGGCAGCCCACTGTCTTGACCTTGGCTGCATGGGGAATAGACTTTAGGGCCTGTAGACAATCAGGAATGTGAAGACCAAAGTCAAATACAAGCCGATGTCATGGGGCGGGTCTGTGACATGAGTCAAAGATTCACATGCCTATGTCTGCGCTGTGTGTGCGGGTAAATCCAACAACGGCACATAACATGGCAATGGCGAGATCACCTGGACGAAATCATGACACACTCGCCCGGCACCCATAATTCCCCACGAAAGTGGTGGCAACTCCATTTGAATCGGTCCGCGGATAGAGTGTAAAGGCGAGGTGGTGAGTGGTGAGGCACAGGAAAAAGAAGGTGTTGTGTTGTGTTGGTGTGTGTTTGATGACGTAGTCGCCCGATTGGAGTTCCAACCAAAGCGTTCCTTCTGCGATCGCCGTTACACAAATCTCGCTTTTTTTGTTCGACGAGATTGCGTAGAAATCCAGAATCCTTGAAAAGAGTAGAAAGACATCAGTTACGTTGTGTCATGTGGGAGATATCAACTCCAAGGGCAATTGCAACTTCTGCTTCAACACCCTACCGAAACCGAGCCCGATTCATCATTCCTGGACTTCGGAGGCGGGAACGGCAACCCACTCTCCTCATGAGCGAAGAAATAGATAAGCATGTGCTGCGTCGGTTCGAGATTTGCCAGAAACTCGGCAAAGGGGTGAGTTCTGCCATATTTTACAAACGCGTATGCCTATGCATACAATGCCTAGAGCCATTCATTTATTCTGGGCCTCCTAAGAGTCATGGCGCTTTCCCTGCAGGCATACGGCGTCGTCTGGAAGGCCATCGAAAAACGTACTCGTCAAGTCCTGGCCCTGAAGAAGTGCTTCGATGCCTTCAGAAACGCCACCGATGCTCAGCGTACGTTCCGGGAGATCATGTACCTGCAAGCTCTGGCTGGACACGACAACCTAATTAGACTCCAGCATGTAGTAAAGGCTGAAAATGGGCGAGACATCTACCTTACCTTCGACCACATGGGTGAGAGGCAACGCGTGATGTACGTAACCTAAAGGCTGTTGTTGCCGATCACCTTGGAATTGCTGTTCAGAGCTCGGACACTACCGTCTACAGCAGTACACACACAGTCCCATGAGCTCCACTGTAAAACCCGAAACACATGAATTGCACCGAGAGACATGCGCCAATGTACTTCGCAGAAGATGCCTGCCATTTTTAACTTGTAGTATTGTAAATCACATACTGTAGGCTACCACATAATATGCCAGACAATCAAGCAGCATATCTTCCACCTTCACAAGAAAATAGCATCATACCGCTTTGTTTGCTGAAATCAGGATTTTTCGTAGACACTCACTAACACGTCCATAGCCCTGTCAACTATAGAACGAACCCAATTCCAGCGACGGCCACCAAAAATATTCCGCGGGAGTCGGTTGTCCCCACACTATACTGTCCACCCGAAAGGCTCGTCAAAATTCTTGCGGCGTCGTGGCGTCTGATGCGTTCTAATAGTCACCAACGTCAGTATAGTCTATATAGCGCTTTCACAATGCACGCAACCCTCCCTCACCAAGGGACACATATACGCCAGATCATCCCTCAACCTTCCTTGGCGCCACTACGACTGAATCATCATCTCTTGGTGGTCAAGATTGGGGTCACGGTTAGCGTTGGTCTCCTCTGATTTCACCTACACTCTCAGTATTCAAGCAGAGAGGTGGGGCTTGTCCGCAGACATGCCCATGGACATGGAAGTGGGCGGTGAACATGTCCGTGGATACGTCCACGAAAGAAGTCTGAGTCGTCCAAACATTCACAGTCTGATCGCTACCAATACCTACACTTCCGATCACCCCGTATTGCCCTGCCGACGACACAGAGACAGACCTCCACGCCGTCATTCGAGCCAACATTCTGGAGGAGATCCACAAGAAATACATCATCTACCAGTTAGTGAAAGCGCTTAAATTTATGCACTCAGCTGATCTCCTGCACCGAGATATCAAGCCTAGCAATCTGCTTCTTAATAGCGATTGCCACGTGAAGTTGTGCGACTTCGGTCTGTGCAGAAACATCGCCGAGACAGCTGGGCCTCAACCACACTTGACGGATTATGTCGCGACTCGTTGGTATCGGGCCCCTGAGATTTTGCTCGGGTCGCCTCGCTACACGAAAGGAGTCGACATGTGGGCGGTTGGGTGCATTCTGGGAGAAATGTTGAGTGGCAGGCCAACTTTTCCTGGGACTTCCACGATGAATCAGGTGTGACAACGCAGTGCTGCGTAGACACATATCGATGCTATGTAGGTCCATGCTGTTGGGCCCCTCCGGTACGTGCCTCTCTTTTAGTTTCAGCGACTGCCAAGCATGTATTATCAATCGTTGGGTATCACCTCAAATTTCTAAGCTGACGATAATGTGTTGGGGGCTCCAATCCAACATGGTCCATTTGGCGCGTCTTGTTTTCTGCTGGCATCGACCGTCTCAGCTGGAAAAAATAATGGAATCTACCGGACGGCCTTCACCGGAGGATGTCCAGTCCATCAAATCTCCGTTCGCCGGGACCATGCTCGAATCCATCCCACCAACCCGACAAATATCCTTGAACGAGGTTTTTTCTAGCGCGTCGGCGCAGGCTCTGGACTTGATGTCCCAATGCCTGCAATTCAACCCCGACAAGCGCGTCCGTGCTGCTGACGCCCTCAAGCACCCGTACGTTGCCGAGTTTCACAACCCAGACGACGAGCCCGACTACCCACACGGGGCAATTCAGGTAGGGGTTTCTGACGCGGGAACAACGCCTATCAACATATTAGTGGGCGTGGAACGCCCTGTACCTGTTGACGCCGCGAAATAGTGAAGTTGTACTGATATTCGGTCTGTAGACTATTGCTGAGGTTGGGTGTACGCACCTCCGTCACCTTCATGGCTCTTTGGCGCTGATCATAAAATTGCCGTAACATTTCCCTCTTTCCCTCGCTCCGTGTGCAGATTACTATCGACAAGGGTGTTGTCGACGACAACACCAAGTTGTCTGCTGCTGACTATCGAGAAATGCTTTACAAAGACATCAACAACAGGCGAAAGGAGGCTCGTCGCGCGGAACAAGCTCGACAATCATCCGGGCGTGCCACGGCACCTGTTAACGAGAAGACAGCGTGAACACTTATTACGCGAAATATGCTCGTCTAATTTTGAGATTGGTTGCCCCTTTGCAGCATGTGCATGAGTTCAACGTTGGAACAAAGGCATGGCATGTACAGCGTGGAAATGGAATATTGTGATGATTTCGGTCCGTGCAACCTGAGTTCCGGCCAACTGCCCGCACAGTCCGGGGTTGCGGAGTGTTGAGGGCGAGGAAGACGGGGGAAATGTGTAGTGGAGCTCCTATTGACGGAACGATGAGCGTTTCGTGTGCCCCTGGTTCTAGAAATATCGAATACCCGTATACTCCATGGTGTGTAGACGAAAGCAATGGAACAAAAACAAATTGGCGCTCGATGATTATGTCAACAGGACGCAGAATTTGCGGAGGTGGGAAGAGGTTCGGTACTACTTCTTGCGTGGTGGCGATATAGGTTCAATACTTCAAATTCTTGTGCTCAGACCGAGATCAAAATAGTCCAATTTACAGGAGTTTGGGCGCTCAGGCGCGTGGAGAGGTCCACGCCACATTTACTGTCATCTACATGCCTTGAAGTCTCCCAGAGCAAGTACTATCATGCGAGTCTTTGGATTGGACATTGTATTGTAGTCGCAACAAAGGCAGCCGGCAGCATGGCTATCGTGACTCATCGACGCTTGAACAGCTGCGTGAGTGCACGGTCCGATACTTAGTACTATGCTGCTGTGACAGGTGTCTTTGAGGCCCAAGCACCAACACAAAATCACCAAGGCGCATCAAGAAAAAAAGCACCAAACCACTAAATAGCCACACCTGGAGCAAACCTTCCCTTCCAATGGCTTCACACCCGTCTCTAACTTATCTCCAAGGATTTTACGTTCCTTTGACGTCTCACAGCTACATAAAGTACCACAAATAAAACCACCCGCACCTGTGACTAGGAGCCAGTCTATCACGGTACACTCTCATGCACCCTCAAGGAAAGGACAGTCACTTCATACTTCATGACCGAGGCACCAGCCCCACCACGCGGGTGTGGAGATCGTCAACTTCGTCAGCGGTAACCTTCACCATAAAAGATGTAAGCCCATCACCGACATTGGCCGCGAACTTGATCATCTTCTTTGCCCTGGTCACCGACATTCCTTTGTACACTGCTGCGTTGAGAAGCACCTGGCAGGCGAGGGGCGGGAAGGATATCATTCTTTGGGATTGGAATGTGTTTCCACGCTGACTATCGCGATATTCGGTGTTCGTGGCTTTGCGCACAACGTGACTGACGCCTGAAAGTCAAGGAGATCGACGCACCGATGTGACTCATCGCGACCTTGTGAAAGGCTCTTGAAATATTTCGATTCTTGACGTTTTATCCCACTGCCGTGCGATGACTCTGATACCCGCTTCTTCTCAACGCACACCCATGTGCGACAACTCCATATCCGTGCGATACTGATCTTAGTCCCCGGCAGCCGCGATACAGGGTGCTTTAAAACTCGCAAACCTATGCGACAACTTCGGTGTGTGCGGTGCACAATGGAAGATGCATACCAACATAGATGAGGCGCTAAGGTTATGTACAGCGCGTACTGTAGTGTGACAAACAAGGTAAATAAGCTCGGTCAGGTGCCATGAACGAAGACCGTGTTCTTGGTTGCTGCTACGTTTCCCTCGTTCGACCCTTCCGTCACGAGTGCTTAGTGCCAACAGGCTAGATGCAGGTGAAAGTACGCCAGATTCTTGGCGTCTTTGCTTGGTGATGGATACCGCTAACCGATTCAATGACAACACTTTCTCCATTTTCACGTGTGGCCTGCGACGGTCATACTCCAAAGCAGGAGTGGAGCTCGCTCCCGATGAGTTGGCAAAATGTCAGCACTGCGACGAATACAGCGCAATGACGCTCGCGGTAGCACACAACTTCACGCCCAATTTCTTTTTCTGGGGTTGTCGCAGCACTGCGCGATGATTCCGATACACCCACTTACGAAAATAGAACTGCACCATTTGGTTCTTACTATTTTCATGCACCCATGTGCGATGACCCCAATATGTGCATGACTCGCATTCTCATGCTAGCTTGTACATCCAAATACAAGCTCTATACGAGGAAAAACCAAGTCCTTGATATTGAAGGAACCCACGTGTGGTAGCTGTCTGTCTGAGTTGAGCGCTCATCTCGGCAGGTCGAAATCATCGAAATGACCATGGGGGTCTGTGCGTGTTTGTTCCTCTCTAGACCACGCCACACCACATTCTCGCGTAAACCGTTATCTTACACGGGAATGCTCATAACACTCGTTGGCACTGCACAAAACAAGCTACAACCTCACCTTGCCCATATCGTTTCGGAGAACAAGTCGCCGGGAATCATTAGTCGTATGCTTCATCAGACGCAACATCCCCACTCCCATGTCGCCCCATGTCTTGTCTTCCATCTTGAAGCGGAAAAGCTTCGCCCGGAAAGTCCCTACTACCTGCGGGAGGAAGTACAACACGCAGCGTGGGCAAGGAAAATTTAGAAGCCGGAGTACAGATGCAACAAAATAGGGCAACAGGGATTGTCATCCACATGGGCGCACGAGGCCCTCAACAAAGGAATAGATACTGATAGCCCGATGATTCCACCAATGGGCAAAACGACTAAACCGTTTAACAACTCCATGTTATTCGGTTCTATGCTCAGCTCCGTGATCAACGCCTCCGGTATGACAACAAGCGCTAAATTTCAAATTTCGTGAGGGGCCATCGTTGAAAAAGCACGCCCCAAGCCATGTCTTCGTGTACTTGATATTCCTTGCTGGTGTTCGATACGAGAGATATGGCGGGAAGAGAACATTCCTGGGCTGGGTGGTCCAGGTGATCGCCCTGCCATCGAATATTGGAGTAGTTCCGACATGCGCCCGTTCCGCAAAAAATATAAGGCAACGCGGCGGAACTTCTGAGCGGTTTTCTTTTTTCCGCACCTCTTCGTTCTCTTCTCCGGGTGCTCTCTCCAGCTTTGACGGGTCTTCCTTTGGCATCCCGTCCTCTTCTGCGTCGGCCGCAGAGCTCCCCGCAGCTACCGGTGGTGGGATTGCTACTCCGGAAGGTACTTTGAAGCCTGTATGGGGCGACCGACAATGAGCGTTGTCGAGAAATAAGGAAGACGATCAGGAAGGACACCGCATGAGCGCCTCGGCCAAAGCAACCGAACGGCACACTGAAAACAACAGTACTCGCATGTTCTTGCAACTCAACACAAGAAGTTCGTAATTTTTCTCAACCTTCCGCGTGTTTCAGATGCAATAGCAGTACCAGTAGTGGGCATGAACAGGTGACGCATCATGTTGTCTGCCGTCGCGCTCTCACCGTTGAAGGCACCAGCAGATGAGCCAACGGCACCCAATCCCCCGCCGTCAAACTTGAATCCACCCAGTGGTGATGTCGCTGGCGGGGCGACGGATGTTAGTGCTCCAGGGGTAGAACCGGGAGCAGGGGCTGAAGGAACTGTAAAAGAAAACCGCTGCCCAGATGGAGCTGCCGGAAGAGCTGACGGCGCTGAAAAGGAAAAGGCCGGCGTTGACTTCACATCAGGAGCCGGCGCCGAAGCAGGGGCTGTGACGGAAGGGGTGGCGGTTGAAACGCTCGCTTCAGCTGCCATAGATATTGAATCCTCCGAGGGTTTCTGCACGGTTTGAGGCGGAGGTACAGCCGCAGCAGACCCACGCGGGTGAAGGAACGCCGTAGTTGACACCGCTCCGGCCTCAGCGTGGTTGGCACGATCACGAATTTCGGCAGCGCAGGCCGCATACTCCCTCATGCCGCTGTCCAGGAACAACTCGCCCTCAGCGAGATGGTTGGATACCCAGCTCAAGAATCGTTTGTTCAAGCGGGCGCCTTGCACAGCAGTTTTGCCCTCGCCAAATGCCCCCCCAACCCAGCGAGCGCTGTCCAGTGTCGATGAAGCGGTGTCTGGAGATGCTGAACCAGGGACTGGCGGGGAGCTTGCCTTCGGCATCACTGGCGGCTTAGACAAAGCTGCTGCCAGGGTGGTCGCCGGTGGTTTGTTCAGAAAGGAGAACCCAGCCGTAGCGACTCCGGTAGAACCTCCTCCTGCGGGTTCACCTGACCCAAACTTAAAGTTACCCGCAGCGGCAGAGGTTGGTGCCGCGCCCAGAGAAAACGTGTTTTTGGCGGGCCGGCCTGACGCACCCGCTCCGTAATCGAAACCGGGATTAGGGGTAATCCCTGCCATCCCGGCGAATGCTGAAGGGGCAGTCGTGGCAGGTTTGGCTTCGAGGGATTGCCTGCCCGAGGGAGAAAGGCCGAAGGTTGGTACTGCTGTACTGAAATTTGAATGCAATTTCTTGCTTGGGTCTGCGAAGGAAATCCTAAACAACACTCACTACCTTGCTGTGGTTGGAGTGGATGGCCGGATCAAATTAGTTCAGCGAACAACCATCAGTCTGTTCTCAGCACCGCAACGAGAGATGGCGGGGTAGCAGAGAGAATATCGTAGGTGTTGCCCACTACATGTATCGCAGCTGCTGGTGTATTGTAAGAGACACACACCGCCGTGCGCTGATTGGGCAAAACCACAACTGAATTGAAAGCAGGACAAATCACATACCTAAACCGTCCAGATACGCGTGCCTTTCTCCGATTGGCAATGACTTCTTGGGAGTCCGTTTCTCCATCGGCACTTCTTTTCCGCATAGTGTACAGCAGCAGTTGGCCCACAGCATCATTGAGCATGCGGGTGAGAGCTGCCCTCCGCGCCGGGGGGCACACACAGCGTAAGAAAGAACATACATCAACTATCCCATCTGCGTGATCCTCTTAACGACAAAAGACAGAACCGCGACCACCACAACGGCGGGCCGCAGACCCAGAGCTGCTGCAAAGATGGGGAGGAAGTACCATAAGCTCTCTGTGGGGCGTGAGAGCTTTGAAATCGACACGAGGTCTGTGTTAGTTTGTACGTTTGTAACAACCTAAACTTTCCATCTGCTGGTCAATATATGCATGCATATTTTACAGCAGAACAGCAGACATTTGTAATGATGTACAATATCCACATCAAGTTGTCCACATGAATGTATTCGACCACATCATCATGTCATGTCATCGCTCCTGCTCGTGCCCTCACCACCTGCCCATGCTCTGTGACACATCCACCCCGACCTAGGTACACGGATCTCAAGCCTATTGGCGACGGGAGTTATGGTTTTGTGTGCTCCGCTGAGGATTCTGTGAGTAAGGCTAGACGATGTGTATGCTCATGAAGAATTAAAATAGCAAGGTGCGCTGCTTGTAGATATGGATCCGCACACATTCTTGTTTTAGACTTTACGTCAGTCAAACAGGTGACTACCGATTTCCTGTCGATAGTCGAAGTTCATGATTTATCGATGTAACTTATGGCGGTGTGCGTAAGTCCTCGCTGTGAGCGAGCATTCGATGTACTACATACTACAATGAACAGGAGTACGGCAGTTATCAATGGGAAGTCGTACTGCCCCACGCGCAAGAACCACCTGCGCATATTTTTGCGCAAAGCCTATTGTCGTACTTCAACGATCATGCACCGGCTACGAAGCGCCGATGGAGAATTGGGTGTGGTGCCGGCGGCTAAGGTCAATTTCTTTCGCATTTTTTCGTACTTTTTGAACAGCGTATGCCGGGAACTCTTGTTCCGTCTTTTGAGCCGCCCGACAGGGCTTCTTTTTTGTACTCGACGACGGAGAGGAGAGGAAATGCAGCAGTAGCAGATCGTGTTGCAGAGACAATTTTTCAAGGTCAACTAAGGGCCGTACGTTATTCACGCAAGGTTCCCCAGACATATACTCCATCGTTCATGGTTGTATGGTCACCACTACACCAACGATAGAGAAGGGGACATGACGCCGACCATCGAAACTATACCAACCGTTGCTGCGTTTTACGAGAGGGCAAACGAAGTAAAACGTAAAGTATCGGGTACCGGTGAAGCCGAGTGCGCGGAGGTTTTTGCACAAGATTTCTAAGCTAATGCTAGTGTACACGGAAGGTTTCCGCCACGCCGTGCGTGCTTGCCTTGTTACAATGTTCAACGTTCATCGTCCGTACTTGCTGGTCTCCAGGACTGGCAGTAATGATGTTTGGCGTGCATGTGTTGTACGAAATTGGATCGAAAGGATGGCTATTTCCAGGTTGCATTGTCTTCATTTGAAGCAAGCGTCAATTTACACAACGTGCACCTGATACATGGGGTGATATTCAGGATGCTCGTGTGGTGTGTCTTCGCTCAAGGTGAAGAAGCGTGAGCAAGACATCTATGATTGGCAGGTTGAGATGAAGAAACATTCCAACTGAGGCATTTCTCAGCGCCGTCCCTGGTTTGAGTTTATTTGTGACCCCAACCTGAAAACGGTACATTGATTGCAACTGACTTCAGGTTGAGGGACGGCAGGTGGCTATCAAGAAAGTTGGCGACGTGTTCAGCGACCTGGTCGATGCCAAGCGAATCGTGCGGGAAATCAAGCTACTTCGGCATTTCGATGGCCACGAGAACATCATCGCGATTGCCGACATCATGACGATTCCTCCAGACACAACTGACTTCAAGGACGTGTACATCGTGACAAATCTCATGGAGTCCGACATGGACCGCATTATCGCTTCTGGACAGCCCCTCACCGATCAACACTTCCAATACTTCATCTACCAGGTGGTGCATGAGTACTCAAGGGCTTGGAGCTGTAACTTCTCTAGCATGGTTGGACGTCGAGGTTAACCAGCAATCGACCAGCAAATAGCACGGCGAATGGTCCAATTTTGTTTTCGTTTTCTGGGTTCAGCGACCAACTTTTTTTTTTTTTTTAGAACTGGAGCCACGGGTGTCCTCGTTTAAATTGTGTCGTTACTTGTTTAACGCTGCTCGAACATGTGGAAATGTGAAGTTCCATCTCCGACGTGGACATTGCGAGCAATGTAACTTCAATTGGAAGCTGCAGAAGTATTCCTTGTCCCGGTACCGGCACGTGTTGCTTCAGGACGATGCCACAAGGTAGAGCAAGAATGTCCCCAAGGCGCCCCAGAGAGAACCAACGCAAACAGAAGCGCCTCCCCCTCAGCGCACACGCCTCCACCACCACAGGATCACTCACATACCCACGTCGATGGATCAGATATCGGCCCAGTTCATGCAGAGAAAAAAAGCACCTATCAAAACAGGTGCCTCGCGCTGCTGGCGATGAAAACGAACTACAGTTTTTTTTCGAGCTTGGTCTATCGCAGGACCTGCGAGAGCAACCACAGGCGATCATGAGAACACGTTCCGCTCCTCCTGATTTGCTCGTTCTCGGAAGCTACGTATTTTCTGTGCTAGCCCTTGACGAGTTGGCCGCAGAACGTGGGTCAGAAAGCGCCCTACCCGTACCTACATATTCGAAAACAGTGTATTTTTGTAGCCAAATGTCGAGGGCTGGTACAGTTGAAATTTCCGTGGAGCGGCATGAGTAGGGCTACTGGGGGCGTGTCCAACGCACGATGAGCGGTCCTGTCTCACCGGGGTTTTATTATTCGGCCTTTGCTTTCAACCTTGCCCACATGTCGGCTCCTGTTTCGTGAACAGATGGACTGCACTGGTTTACATCGTTGCTGGTTTACATCGTTGCTAGATATCCGATGGCCGTGCGTATCGTGGGCACTACTAGTCCCAACCTTTCGGGTTTTTTACACGTGGAGTTTTGTTTTGGAGCTGTTTCCTGACATATTGGATCGGTTCGGGAAGCTTTCGAAGAGAACATTCGCCGCCGAACACCCACACAACATTGCCTGCAATCCTCCTCTTGGCTCAAGGGACGAGTCTGTGGGCATTTATGGCCGTAACCAACGAAATATTTGTCTCTTATAGTTGGCTTTGAAGACTCTCCCTCGCCGGGGTATAAGGGATTTTTTTCCGTGCTATTTTGGTGCAGTACGCTAGAGACCCACGTCAGGACACCGAGTTGCAAATTGTTCCATGTGTCCTGTGTGTTGCACCGGCGCCGTGCATTCCCACATGGAACTTTTGTAGTGGCCTCTAACAAGATCTAATCCGCTGGTGCAGGTTCTGCGTGGATTGAAGTTCATCCACAGCGCTAACGTGCTGCATCGGGATATGAAGCCATCAAATCTGCTGGTCAACGCGAACTGCGACCTCGCCATCTGCGATTTTGGTCTCGCTCGAGGCGTCGAACTGGAGTACGAGGATGAATTGACGGAATACGTGGTGACCCGGTGGTATCGGGCCCCTGAACTTCTGTGCGACTCCACGCACTACGGCAAAACTGTCGATGTGTGGAGCGTTGGATGCATATTTGCCGAAATGCTGTCCCGACGTCCTTTCTTCCAGGTTTGTGATGGAGTCCAATTTCGTTCTCTAAGGAAGCGTCGGTTGAGTCGTCTATTGTTGTTGCCCGCAAGTCAACCTCATGTCAATTTCGGCAATGTCCAAGCTCGCAGTTGCCAACGCGCAGTCAGCCCGAAACCCGTGGTTTGTTGTCCTTGTTTCCAGGGGCACAATCCGCATCATCAGTTAGAGACCATCGTGTCGGTACTCGGGCTGCCCCCGGAGGAGCAGCTGTCGTTCGTCACGCACCCTGCTGCACGAAAGGCCATCATGTCGAAGGCAAACGCCAAGCCGAAGGATCTGGAGTCGTACTTTCCAGCGGACGCGAGCCCATTGGCGTTGGACTTGCTGCGACGAATGGTGCGTGCCGCGACAGGACACAATCGTTTTTGTTCTTCGTGCCTCGAATAGCGTTTCCTTCTCTCGCATGGGCTAGCGGCTGGAAAGGCATTTTGCATCTATCTGTCAGCAACCAATAGCAGCTGTTGGCATGCCTCCGACGATCCCTCACATGGAGCCAGAAAGAGCTTGAGCTTGTGCGCAACCCATAGACTAACTAATCTTGTCACCAATACCGCGGCTTTGTTCGTCCCACAGCTCGTGTTCCATCCAGAACATCGTATCACCGTCGACGAGGCCTTGGAGCACTCGTATCTTGCGGACCTCCACGGGCAGGTGATCTGAGATCGGCTTGAGCCCACTGTACCTTGAATACGACCACTCGCTGAAAATGTGGATTGTGTCTCCGTCACTACACTCCTAGTGACGTGTTGGATGTATCAATTACCGCTACTTCCTACCACCACATAATACGTGAAGGGATACACCGAGTACTGCCCGCACGCCCATGGTCCCTCGGAGTCCGTTCTGGCGTTCTCACTATAATAAGTACATCGTGCTCTTTAGTTCGATAAATGGTGGTGGGAGCTATCAAGGGCAATGTGGGCGTTGTGTCCGATGTCATACATGCCAAGCACCCAGCACTGCTGGACTTCCCGATGCATAGTCGCGCTTTGTGGTGGTTTGAGAATGCTGACGGATGGGTTCACTTTCAACTTTTTGATCTACTCGTGCCTGTTTGATCGCCCGAGCAGATGGCGGAGCCAACGTGTGGGCAGCGATTTGACTTCGAATACGAGCGTGTCTTCGGGACTGGGAACATACCGAAGGAGGACCTACAACAGATCATGTTTGAAGACATGAGGCATTTCTCCACATGCCACGAAGATCCCATAGCTGATGTGGCCAAGGCGATCGACAGTTTATCGTTGAGGGATAAGGAGGACGATCGAAAAGAAGAGGACGCAGTTAGACCAAAAGACGCCAAAAATAGAAAATAGTTTAAACTATCTTGTATTTTTGTAGAAAAGAGAGAGCAATCAACGGACCAACTCTTCAGCTAAAGCGACTTTTACTTTTCCAACTGCCTTTCAATGACCGCCAATCTCCGCTATCCAACCTGTCGAAGGCGGGGCGGGTGTTATTAAAACAGACCTGGTACGAACAAGCTGGGAACCTTCTGCTTATACACGCTCCAGTCAGGGCCGTATTTGGCTGCGCAGGCGTGATCGTCCCTCATGGCTCGATGCACCAAAAGCACCCCAAAGTATATGCAGTAGAAATACGGCACTGGAGAACTAAACCCTGCAAACATACACCAGGCAAGACCCATGAGCCAGTCTCCCGTGTAGTTAATCTTGCGAGCGGCCCCCCACCATCCCGATGTGAGGAGCTTGGTTCCTCGCTTAGTTGGCATCCATTGTAGGTGTGACACCGCACTAGCGTTGGGGTCCCTTCGGAAGGCATCTTTCTGGCCATTGGCGCCCCTAATTTTACAAAAAACATGGGATCGGGTCGACAGGATATTAGAAAGTGGGAGAGAGTCGTTCCTCACAGCGATACATCGACTTTGTATTTTGAAGCCATTGGGCATATTCCCATTTTTGTTGAGCCTGTCGGGGAGTCCACAATGCCGACAATTTCGTCTGTCTCCGTCACAAACCGAATCGCCTGGAGAGACGGGGTCACGGGGTCATCTGGGCCGTAGAAAAAGTACTGAAGCACGGGGAGAAACGAGGCTCGTACATGATGGACTACGCTTCGTATACCGTTCGTGACATGCGGACAACGAGGGGGGAGGGTTCGTTCATCCAACGCCACACCACCATCTGATGCGGTCGATTCGAAAACAAGGTCTCACCGGAATATAGCGTACCCAACCAGGCACAAGCAGCTGATGACGGCAACAGCCCAAAGGGGGAGTCCGGGATCGTTGGTCACCAGGTAGTGAGCTTGAAGGGAGTAGGTAAAGGGCAACCAGCACAGGTCCCCAAAAGCCAGCATAAAACCGAAGCCTTCGGTGGTGATATCCATTGTGGTCAGGATTGACCTCTCAAAGAAGAGGCCATCCCACACGTATAAACCCTGAAAGACGTTGACCATGATCATGGAGGCTGATACATATCCTTGAAGCTCTCTTTGCTTGAGCAGCATGCCCAAGTTAATGACCACCCATCCCAGGAGACCAGGTCGCAGCTCGCAGAAGCACTTCAGGTCCAAAGGCCCAATCCGTGGGTTGAGCTCACGGCCAATGTAGAAGTCATAGATGGCGCTCCGTCCAACTGTTCCCGAAGCGTCAGCAAGCTTAGCCCCTTTCCGATGAGAGGCGACGAACAGCCCAACGCTTAACGCGAACGAAATCGTGGCGGTTGCAACTGCAAGCTCCTCGTACAGATCATACAGGGCAGATAAGTTCAGCTTAGTAGACCCCACACCACCGAGCTCCGAGAGCCCAAGTGCCCTGGGAAAAGCCGAGAGTAGGGCTTACATAAATGAACTGGAACGTCTTGAGTTGGCGCGCGCGTGCACGGAGAACACTGTAAAACTTCGGGGACAAGTGGTGGCACTCACGAACGAGGCATGCAGTAAATTTCACAGGAGTGGATGCTTGGGCAATCGCATTCCATGTCCTAAAACCCGGGATGCAAGGCGAAGGCGGGTACACTTCGGAACTTACGTGACCACTAACGTTGTCCAGAAAGCTGCGTGCCCACTCATCTTGTACGGAAGACGAGAGCCATCTTGTAAAACCACTCCTTCCACAGTCTGGGCACAAACAGTAGAGGCGAGGAAATCTCCATCTTTGTCGGCGTACAAGAGCGGCCGGCTTGTATGATAAATTGTGAAGGTCTGCACATCCCGAGTCTAGACGATACACGGGTCGATTCTAAGGAAACCTCCGACACGGGGTGGAGCATGACCCCTAATTCCCACAAGCCGAAGGGCGAGAGACGCGTGGCGGTTCTCAAGCACAGCAGTGTCGCTCGTCAACTGTTCCACAATTTCAGAGCACGGGTGTGCGGTTCTGTTCGGGGCCAGGGTATGCGATCGCGCTGCTTGATGTAGGATCAGAATCTAGATTCGACTTCTTGCTCACCTTTCCTGGCAAAACGCGGTCCAGCAGAATTTGGAACAGAAGCCACTGAGAGACAATCGTGAAAGCAACCGGAGAAAAGAGGTCGCCCAAGCTGTCTGGAAGTTGTTCCAATGCTCCGCCGAGTGTGTCGAACCGTAATCCTTGCAAGCAGTATTCCTTGCTGAAGAGCAAACGAACACGAAACACTTCAGTTCATAGACATCGCATGAAAATCTGTTTGCGCGCAGCACTACCAAAGATCATGATATTGTGGTTGGACTCCGGCGCGATCCTTTGCAGCAATACCCAAGACTCACATCAACAAAAGGGCTCGTTTAGAGAGGGCAAAGATGCGCAGCGGAGTGGTCATGTCGTGGACGCCGCACCAGACAAACTGTAAATCGTGTGCTTCTTCTTGAGCTGACACCTTTCGCACTACATGCGTGGTGTCTCACAAACGAAAGGGCTTGACGAGAGCAACAGCAGAGTGCTTTGCTCATGAGTGTAACCCCAAACATTGCTGCTGCGCAAACTTAGCGTTGAACGTTGGTGAAGTCATAAGTGTATCTTGTGGCGTCTGTCACTTGGATCCGTGGAGAAGAGGCGAAGTAAGTAGTTTGGTCCCGAGAAGCAATGGAATTGTAAAATTGTTGCCAACGCCTTGATGTACCTGTGCTTGCCGACGATGCCAAGGCTCCGAGATGAGACTCCAACAAGCCAGCCACAGCACCTGATGCTGATACCTCAACCACATAACTGTTTTTTGCCCTCCGGGGACAAGTTGTTTTGAACTGATGTACTGTTGGGTACCAAACACAAACATTACTTGGCCGGTACGCTTGTTCGGCGTGCCTGTGCCGTAGCCCGGCAAGCATATCGCACGTGAGTAATTTGCAAAGAGCTACGTCAGCGGCTGCATTACAACCAACAAGTGTTCTGATAATTTCTGTTGTTGTAGTTCGCTGTTGATGCTTGCGTTTTCGTTCTCTCCCGTTCGTGCATCCTGCTTTACCCATGTGCTCCCGTGTTTGCTGTCCGTACGGTAAAACTCTCCTTGACATGATTGGACGCAAGCCGGGGTTGCCTCAAAGTTGTTCGACCTCTGTACTTCTACGTATGATGAGGGGAAATTGATACCCGTTGAAAGATAAACTACGCGGGGTGCAGCAAGCACGTGTTGGGCGTTACTTGGGGCTGGTGGTGGTCGGCCGTGTACAGTCGAGAGAGAGAGAGAGAGGTGGAGAGAAAGACCGAGGTGGAGGTGGAGAGAGAGAAAGGAAGTGGGCCGCGAGTGCAAAAACCTCATCGCAGCATCCACGCAAAAGGGGTCCAGTGGTTTCACCGGTGATACCCCACAACACGCGAAAATCCCAACCTATTAAACCCCAAGATCCCGAAGATCAGATACTGCTGCAAGTACATCTGACACCCGTCCGCCGCTTAGTTTCTTTGTTTTCCTATCTTATTTTCGTGCCTGGCTTGCTACCGTAAGCTAGAATTGAACGATAAGCACATGTGAGAAACACGGCATGGCCTTGTGCATTCCACGACGTGCCCGCTTTCTAACACCCGAATACGCCGGTACCCAAATGGGATTTGTCTACTTACAATGTGCATAGAGAAGCGGTTAGGGTAGTTAAAGAGCATATGATGTTCGCCTTCAAGGTCGACGAGGGATTGAACGAATGAATTCCAGTGGTTACCTTCCTCCTGCTACCACAGCCGGAATCATATGCATACGCCATATGCCATATGCATACGAACGGCACAAGGCATCGACTGCCGCTGGACAGTAGTAGATGCTAGGGGAAACAAAGCGACAAAGCCCGTTGAAGGCATCGTGCTACAGAGACATGACTGGTCTATAGTACGTCTTAACTGAAAAGGGTGACACCAAGGCGACGTTGGTAGACACGTTGGCGTATTGCCCCCACTTTTAACCCCCTGGCTCTGCTACATCCTACATCCTAATACATGTACAAAGGTAGAACAAGTGAGGAGTGAAAAACTCTGCATTACTTTTGGTTCAGGAAGAACGGCCTCGGTAAAATATGTGTTGGGTGTTTCACCGACTGGTCTACAGCAGTAGTAAATTGCGACATTTTTGCACTGTTCAGAGGCCTGTCGTCGCACAGCAGTGATGTAACCGTTACGTCGCACATACGCCTAGAGCTCGTGCGAATTGAGGAGTTGGTGACACTGAAAATACTTCTCAAAGCCCAGTCTCCAGTAGTTTTCAATCCACTTACTGAAAAGACTTCACCACATCCCTTTCGACTGAGGTTATATCTCGAACGGGCATTCTTTTTGTGAGTACATTCTAAAAATACTTCAGTGTTCGAGTGCGCCGGCTAATGTTCTCACCCGCAAATGAAGCAGAGACCAAGGACCACGATTGGTAAAGAAACGGTGATCAAGCCTGCCCCAATCGGCCCACCAAATTCGTAGTGGGGTTCTTTGGAAGACGGTACGGAGGACGCGGCATTCATCGTAAGAGCGTGTGGGCCCGCCCCTCGGTACGTTGCGCGCGGTGTATGCACAGCACAAATGAGCTGGCGCAAATGGCGCAACTGCCAGATCGCAAATTGCGTGCCCCCCCCTCCCCAGCGCTCGCTCAATCTCTCGGGCTGGGACCCCTCACCAGTTTGAAGCATGTCAAGCACTTCACCATCATGTTGACGTGTCCACATCCATCACACCAGCACTAGCCAATAACTACTATCCTGGCCGTCACCGGCCCCTCATCAAGGCCGGAACCTGCCTGCCTCTTCTTCGATCCAGGATACATGCTTTAGCGAGGAAATCCAAGTGCTGAGGGGAGGGA
Source organism: Ectocarpus siliculosus (assembly GCA_000310025.1). Classification (NCBI taxonomy): domain Eukaryota; class Phaeophyceae; order Ectocarpales; family Ectocarpaceae; genus Ectocarpus; species Ectocarpus siliculosus. The sequence continues at coordinate 4,329,394 of FN649729.1, read as the reverse complement.
GAGAAGATCATCAACGTTTCCTGTAAACTGCTGTAGGTGACGCGCGGGCTCCCTCGGAGCTTCTCAACAAGCAGGCGGTTGTAGGACCGAACTCTCCGACAGGTGTTCTACCCTCGCCGCGGATTGGATCTCCTTGTGTGGAGAGTGAAGCGGAGCATGGATCAAGGTGGCGATGTTGACATGGCGTCTCGGCCAGGAGGAAGTCGCGGGCGCGGCGACTCGAAGTTCAACAAGCCGAAACCGGCGAGGTCTTTGTCGCTCGAGTGCTCCAGTACGCCCCGTCTTGACGGTAAGGAGAGTCGGGGTAAGACCATTTTGGCAATGCATGCAGAGCATGCATGATTGAGCCAGGAGGTTAAGTTTGTTTGGTTCCCCTCACTGGTCTTGGACTCGCCTGAAAGCACTGCAGTCTCGGGCACACACACGAACAGGTGTGGTTGAAACTTGGAAAAATCCAACTCCCAGCAGTAGGATGTGCCATAGGGTTGCGCGGGGTTTGAAACTTTTGAGCCAAGGCGAGAAAGGACAGAAGCCTGACATTTCCCCAACTGCTTCTTGTGTGCTTTTGCTGCTGTGGTGGGTCATAGGGGTTGACATTTCCCAACGTCGCAGCAAATTTGTCCGACATGACCCTCGATGATGTGTTGCCACCTAAAGGTAGCGAAAGCAAACGAATGTAAGATTCGAGCCCATCCAACGCGAGCCGCTCTTACCCCCTCAGCCGTATCGTTACAGCTCTTGGGAAGGAAGGGTTTCAAAGCAACGATCACCGCTTGTGTCAGCTCCTTAACCCTCACTAGTATGTGACTGCTGGTCGGACTCAGTGTTCTCATGTCCCATCACTTTGCGCGCGGAAAGATCGCCGGCCTGCCGCAAGAACGACTCATACAGCAGTCATAGAGCAGCAGCAAGACAAAGAGGTACCCCACTCCAAAAAGCACGTACATTTAGCAAATGTGCACACACCCACTACGATTTGCCATGCCTAAGCTCTCTGATGTGGGGTAGATGCCCTTTTCAGAACCAATGAACCGCTACAGCAGTAGGGCTGTTACGATGTATCGGAAAACACGATTATACCATGGCGGCTACTATGTAGTGATCAACCCGGTCCTGCGTGGGCGAGAGAGAGCAGTGATGTGTACTGCCGCGGTTGCTGTTGTTGTGATTGCCATGTGTGCGGTTCCCGTTTTTTGGAGTGAAAGGAGGTTCGTCTTGTGTGCAATTTGTCGACGTGGGAGAGGGTGACGTGTTCACTACTACGCTAGTATCAGACTTAGACTTCTGACACCGTTCGTTTGTTCTTGTACCAGGTACAGAATTGCAAATGGTTGTATTTGGTATGCACTACACGTATGCATATGCATTCAAGAGTATTTTGAGTACGTACTCGAGAGTGAGATACTCGACGCTCACTTACTTCACCTCGGGAGTATGGTTGAATATATGCATCTTTGAAAATACTTCATAGCCTTCGAGTATGGTTGAGTGTCCCTGGTACTCATTCTCGGTGAACCCCCCCCCAGACCGGTAGTATTATTAAGACATCACTTCGTGCCGGGCAATTTCTGCGGGTCTTGCGTGTTCCACCGCCACGCACCACACACTGCTGTACACCACTAGCGACTCCAGCGATAGTCAATACTCGAATACTCGTCAGGTAGGGGTTGCGGCGGGTAGGTTGCAGCACTGAAATATCTGAGTACTGTTGAGTACAATGATATATATACACACGGTCTCGCTTCGGGACGTGGGTGTCTACCCTCCCTCAGGTGACGCAAGACCACATGCGCATTGCCCGAAGAGGGACTGTGTGTCTTACAACGCTTGTATTTCCGCACTAAACATTGCGCACATTGTTATTCTACATTTAAGCCAGCTCGAGCGGACAATATTTTGGCAGCGAAAACTCAGACTTCCATGACGTCTTTGATGATGGCAGATTTCCGATGAGAACCGAATTTGAAGCCGAAACAACACCACAAATGGCACGTGTTCAACACTGCGGCTGGATGCATGCTCTCAAACTTGTCTGCACTTGGCCCGCTGCGAAGTGTAGTAAACGTAGGTACTGCTGTTGGACAACGCGATGACACGAAGAGTCACAGCCATGAATCATCGAATGAATGAATGAAAGAACGAGATTGTGGAGAGGCAAGAGGCAAATATTTCAAACCGTCGTATTTGATGGGTTTGGTTGGTTTCAGAATTGGTTCGCCAGGCTTTTTCAGCGCGGAACGCGTCACCGGGTTTTTGAGCCAGTTTTCGCAACTTTGGACGTCATCCACACGCGCCACGGAGGCCTACCGAGCTCCGGGCACGGGCGTTAATGTACCGACAAGCCTCCTGCGTGCCCCTGAGAAGGAATTGCGATAAAAGACTCGCTGCCGCGAGAGAAAGAAACGCCGAACCATGAAAAGTGACCAAATCTTATATGTACATATATATATGGGGTGTGTTCATTTAATTAATTAATTGTTTTTGGTTTGGGGAATGTTTTTGGTTTCGGGGAGACGATATGGAGGCAAGATCATTTTTTTCGGACGCAAGCACTTTGCGGCGATGCTGTTTGGCCATTGGCGAAAGTCGCCAAACTTGGGGGAAGTGAACATAAGGCGGGAAAGCTCACGGATAGAAGTCTGTCCCCTAGCCCACACGCGGCCCACTCTTCGTTACAACATGTGGTGAAAAACTCTTTTCTCAACAGCAAAAAACAACGAATACCCCTGGTGCCAGGTGTCAGTCAGTGCAGCCCGGCTTCTGTATGAGCGAAATCGTGTACGGAGGAACAGTTCTTCTACGAACCCTCTCACACTTGCCACTGCTCTGGCAAATTTAATTAATCCATACAATCTCAAGTAATTAACCAATTTTCGTTTTTTAGGAGACGATACTCGAAACTTACGGTGCGAATTTGATTTCGATTTTCGATTTCGGGTTGGCTCTACTCGGACACATGGTGGAAATAACTCCTGGGTGACACGAAAAAGGCCTGAAAAGTGTCCGGTGAAGTGATTAACACCATGACCATGAGAGTCACAGGGAGGACATCTCACACAGCGAGCGATAGTGCCGGATGTCGGCGATGATCAGGCGGGTTGGAAAGTCTTGGTCTCGCCCCGTTACGCTGCGAACTCAGCAACGTGTGATCGAATACTCCCGTGTCGCGCAGGAAAGCTGAAAGTGATGCCGTTGGAAAAGAAATAATTTCGCGGCGATGACTCTGTCTCTCAGATCTCGCTCAAAGAAAGTTGCTGTCGGAGAGAGACATGCACATGCTCACATGCTGAAAATATGCTCTCTTCATGTATTACTGCTGTACTGCTGTACAGCAATCGTACTACTCCTGTGCAGCCCCCACCCCTGTGAACCCCACACATGGGTTCATTCTCACTGCTGTGCCTTGCCGCCGTGATGTGTGTGCATGAACGCATGCTATAAGATCTTGGAGAACAGAGAGCCAGTCGTGGGAAGGTAAAAAAATAGTCAAATGAGCCCAGTGGCGTAAGGGTTATGAAGACACCAGCAGTGACAGCAGGGCTCGTTTCGCGCCCTGGTGTAGCCTATGAATCATTGAGGGGGACGCCATTTCAAGCGTGCCCTTGGCGGGATTCCTCTCAAGTTAAGGCTACGCCAGGCTCCTCGCCGTCCCCTGCCCCCGGGGCTCCGATGGTGTTTTTTTCCCTAACTTTTTTTTTTATCACAGCTCAAACTGCTAGATAATAAATCCCGGGAGGTGCCCGCTGCTGAAAAATCTCAATTATCCCCTCCGGCGCTTTGGTTCAGGAGACACAAACCTCTACATCTTTTTGGAGATTGCATACCAGCTTGAGCAACCCCGTCGTGCAAGAATGTGCCGCATACATATCAGTTTAGGCCTTGAAGCGCGAGATCGAGGGGCTGGCTATTTCATTATTTGAGCACGATCTTCCCGCCGAGATTTTTGTTGAACCAGCGCAGCAAAGTGTGCTTCCCCGACAGCTACAGCACGCCACAAGCAACCGCACTGCTCGAAACTGCTGGGGCCTACCGATATGGTGTGTGAGTGGCGTCGCATGACTTGACAGCAGCAACAGACAACCAGAAACCAATCTAGAGGTGTCCTCGTGAACCATATGTGTTGCACGCAGCAGCCCGAAATTTGGCCAAGACGCCCGATCTTGTTGGTCGTTTTACGCGTCGCCGCGGTTCTCCACGTGTGTATACCCGATCAACAAACGGGTTGAACGCGAATGTAGCTGGATGACCGGATGTTCTCAAAACACAAAAACATATAGAGGCTTTGGATTTGGCACATTTTGATTTTTCGATCTACGGCGCAAAACGTTATTTAAACATGCTTTTATGTGTTTTTTTTTGTCCCCCCCATAAAAAGCTGCTTTTGTGCAAATCCCTTTCTCGAAATTCAATTTGTTTCGTTTGGTTCTGCGAAGCGCCATCCCCTCTTTACAACGCTTTTGTTCTTGTGTGGAGCCTGGCGTAGCCTTAAATGCGGCAATATATAGGGCGACGCTGGACGAGTCTCGGTGGCGTTGTTGCGAGTTTGGCAGCAGCGCAAGGTGCCGAAGCGAAGGTAACTACGGCTGCCGCATGAACTGATGTATTCTGCAACCTTCGTGAGCTTACTATTGACCGCATTCGTTCGCCATGTCGTGCTCTTTGGATGCTGCAGACGGTGCTCTTCGGACCGGAATCGCCCCTGCCGACGTTTTTATACTGTCTCGGCTGAACGACACGACATCTTACTTCTTCACGTGGTTCTGCAAGAAGTACCGAATCCAAATTGGCCCCCCACGTGGACTCGGAGGCAAGGAAGAAAAAACCAGATGCCCTATATGTTTAGACTCGTGCACGAAGTCCATCGAGCTCCAGTGTGGACATTCTTTCTGTCGCTCGTGCCTCATTCAGTCGGCCGCGAACAACATGACCTCATGCGCCCTCTGCCGACGGGAGCAGGAGATCGACCCAGAGCAACTCCGCGCCCGATTCGATGAGCAACGAATGCTGAACCTCGCTCAGCGCCTGGCGATCCCGCCGCCGCCGGTGCGCTCGCGCCCTACCGCAACAGGCGCCGCCATGTCCGCCAGCGAAGGGGCATGCGAAGAAAAGGAGGTGCGGGTCAGAGTGGGGGTTGTCCCAACCTCAACGACGCAGCGTGAAGTGCTTTTTGGTCTGGGAGGAGACGTAGGAGCGATGTCATCCGACGATCTTCGCCGTCGATGGAGCTGCGGTGTGCAAACGGCAAGTTCAACCGCTGGAGCAGCATCGTCTTCCGAGCTTCGTTCTTCGTGGCGGGAATCGCACGACAGATCGCGCTCTCCCATGCCCATCCACAGTGAGGGCGACCTTTTCGGCACTTCTTGTCAGGTGTTGCACGGAGCTGATAGCCTCAGCTGCTCCGGCCACGCCGATATTGGCAGTCATTTTACAGGTGCCAGCCCGCGCAGGAGCCCTGACTCGCAATGCGCCGGAGGGGGCCGGGTGAACTCAATGTGTCTTGAACGGCACAGCTCGCTCAGGATCCCGCCTAGCAATTTTGGAATTGATGCATCCGCATCTGCTTTGCCAGCTCGTGGGGAAAATACGACACCGTTTGAAACAAGCGATGTCGGCGGCTTGGACGCGGCCTGTCTCCGGAAACGCCGGCACGAGGCGATGGAGTTCGGCGACGTGGGAGACATGCCGGTGAGCGAGCTCGCTGGAAGGCTGACTCTAGCAACCGATCTGCGGACGTGCAGCGAGGATGTGACGCCATTTGAAACAAGCGACGTCGGTGGCTCAGATGCAGCCTGCCTCGGGAAGCGCTGGCACGAGGCGATGGAGATCGGCGACGTGGGAGACCAACGTGTCAACGAGCTCACTGGAAGGCTCACTCTGGCAGCCGATTTGCTAGCCCGTGGGGAGAAAACGACACCGTTTGAAACGAGCGATGTCGGCGGCTTGGACGCAGGCTGTCTCCGGAAACGCTGGCACGAGGCCATGGAGGCCGGCGACGTGGGAGACATGCCGGTCAGCGAGCTCGCGAGGAAGCTGGCTGTGGCAACCGGTTTGCCAACGTGCACTGAGGATGCGTTGTCATTGGGAAGGAGCGATGTCGGGAGCTTGGGCGTGGCCTGTCTCCGGAAGCTCTGGCTCGAGGCGATGGAGTTCGGTGATGTGGGAGACATGCCAGTCGGCGAGCTCGCAGCAAGGCTGGCTCTGGCAACAGATTCGCCAAGGTGCAGAGAGGATGGGACGTTTGAAACGAGTGATGTCGGCGGCTTGGACGTGGCCTGTCTCCGGAAACGCTGGCACGAGGCGGTGGAGTACGGGGACGTGGGAGACATGCCGGTGGGCGAGCTCGCTGGAAGGCTGACTCTGGCAACAGATTCGCCAAGGTGCGGAGAGGATGGGACGTTTGAAACGAGTGATGTCGGCGGCTTGGACGTGGCCTGTCTTCGGAAACGCTGGCACGAGGCGGTGGAGTACGGGGACGTGGGAGACATGCCGGTGAGCGAGCTCGCTGGAAGGCTGACTCTGGCAACCGATCTGCCAACATGCAGCGAGGATGCGTTGTCATTCGGAAAGAGCGATGTGGGCGGCTTGGACTCGGCCTGTCTCCGGAAACGCTGGCACGAGGAGATGGAGTTCAGCGACGTGGGAGACATGCCGGTGAGCGAGCTCGCTGGAAGGCTGACTCTGGCAACCGATCTGCCAACGTGGAGCGAGGATGCGTTGTCATTCGGAAAGAGCGATGTGGGCGGCTTGGACGCGGCCTGTCTTCGGAAACGCTGGCACGAGGCGATGGAGTTCAGCGACGTGGGAGACATGCCAATCTGCGAGATTGCGCCAAGGCTGACTCTGGCAACCGGTCGCCAAGGTGTGGGGGGTATGCCAAGCGTGCAACTCGAAGAGCGCTGGCAGCTGCAGGAGGCCAAACTGCTCAGGGAGTCTGGATGTTCTCAAGCGAACAGGAAGCCGCTCCTCTCGAAGATGGGAGCACGTACTGCACGGGGCTGCACGGTGGAAGATCTGGATGTAACGTCGAATTGCTGTATCCTGCAAGGGCAAGCTGTTAGAGCGGCAACTTCGAGCGCGGGCGGTCACGGATCGGCCCCAGTCGGGTAGTTCCGAGGTTCCCACTGTTCGGCCATTCGAGAACGCTTGCATACCGGAGGCTGTCCTTGTACCTGGTGTAGGCGTAGGAATTTTTTAGTCAGTTGTGATTAATTGTCGCGTGGAGTGGCTATGGAAGTAGGTGGGTTATCCGTAAGTGGGTTTACCATCCATTTGTTCCTTCAGCATTTGCATGTCTCAAAGTTGCGTGTTGACAGCGACGTATTTTGCGTTTTGCCTGTGCTTGGTTATGTGTGTAACGGTCTCCTTGGTGTTGCCGTGGCTGTGAATATCCTCCGTGTAAGTTTCTTGTGTGTTATGCACTCAGAGCAGTCATATGCAGCTCGGCGCAGCACGGTTGGTTGTGAGCACAGAAAATGCTCTCTGAAGGTGCATGGTGTAGCAGTGTGCCTGTAGCATGTGCTGTTGGTTTGTTGTGTAGCGTTGTCCCAAGCCCCGAGTCTGTGCGCTACGTACCATCACTATAGGTAGGTGATTTGATGAACAGTTTCGAAATGGTTGCATGCGTACCGAATGCATAATATTAGATGACGCAACGAGGGCGGTGCCCCACACAACTTCGTGTAACCCCCCGAAAATGCATGCAGTGCTTCGAAGCATACTGGTGTGTCTTCATTCCCTCTCTCAAACAGCGCACGAATTATTGCGTTGGATTGCCGGACCCTGGGTGCGCAATCCTGGCAGCAGGTTCTCTGGTGCTATCCGGTAGTACACAAGATCACGCGTGTGGTATGTAGCATCGAACGTGTATTTCCCGGCTACGAAATTTACTCTCTCGCCGGGTGGTGGAACGTTAGGCTACATGCTTTACGTTCGTTGTCTATTTTTTGGGCAGCTTACAACCATGAATATCTGTTGCGGCCTCTGAAGAACAGGCAGGAGGGATATTCATCTGAACGGTGTTCTTGCTGCTGCCGAGGCGACAAGAACAACATCGACCATATCCTCGGCTCATGCAGTTTATGCGGGACAACATTCTCTTCCTGCTGTTGTACATCAAGTATTATGGAAAAATAAATACACGCACAAAAATAGTACCCATTCGAGACATACACCCACAGCAGTCGAACGGGATGTGGTGGAGTCTTTTCAGTGAGTGGAGGAAAACCGGCTGGGTACTGGACCTTGATCAGAACGGATAAAACTGACGCTGTTTATCATCCAACGACGCGCTGTATCGTGCGCTTATGTCAGTTTGGAGGCCTGTGTCTGAGTTGCTCTGATACCCACGTATCCATGGTGACTGCATCGGGTCGACTGGTTCTAAACCCTGCCGCGGCTGCAGCCGAATTTCGCACCTTGGAAACCCCGGGGAGGACAAAAAGATATGGATACAACGGATATTTTTTTTTCGTAGTATCTATCTCTACATACAGTCTGGATATGATTTACACACCACACGCCTCTGATCCCTGCATCGTTGATCTGGGTGCAGGACTCTCTGGACCAGACTCTCCAACCAACCTCTACCCGATATGTTTCTGTAGTACATTGCTGACCTGTACGCTGCAAATGGCTTGATTTCGAGCAGCTCGTTGTTGCCGTCTCTACTTCTAGGGCTTACAAAAGTTGAGTGGTATGTTGCAGTACGTCGTCGACCAGGGGCCATCGAGTTTGTCAGGGAGGCTCCCGTACAAGAAGGATGTCACGATCAGATATAGTTGAAGAACAGAAATATGCTGGGGAAAATGAAGCCTCTGGAGGGTTATTAGAGGAGAGCGCGCCTGGTGCTCCGACAAGACACGGTGGACGGGAGAACATCAAGGTGCTGGTGCGCATACGCCCGCTGCTGCCCAACGAGGCGGGACCCGTCGCCGTCGTGATAGGGGAGGGAAACACGATACGCGTGAAAGGGGCGACAGCACAGAGGCAACTGCAATGTCGCTACGATGCCGTGATTGGGTCAGAAGTGTCCCAAGAGGGGGTGTTCTCGCATGTTCGCGAATGTACGTCGGCTGTCCTTGAGGGCGAGAACTCAAGCATTTTTGCATACGGACAAACCGGGTCGGGCAAGACGTACACGATGTTTGGGCCCGATTTAGACGCGAATGGAGGCACGGCGCCGGGATATGGCAAGGGAATCATCCCTTTGGCGGTCACCGATCTGTTCCAGGGGCTGGTAAGAAGGAAAGGCGTATGTTGCGTTGCACCGTCTACATAGTAGTGTTTGCTTTGTCCATTGCTCTACGTACGATTTACGCGTATTCACCGTACTTGTGCATACATCTACAGGCAGTACATGTAGTATTTTGAACGAGGCTCAAACATATGTTGTCCCCACGTCCCCACCCACAGAGCAAAGGCTTCTTACAAGAACAAATGGGGTTGGATAGGGTAGGGTAGGATTGGGTAGGGTTGGTTCGGTCGGTCGGTCGGTCGAGCGGCCTTGGGCCGCCTTCGTCGATCGCCCCGCCGTCGCTCCATCGATCGTCGCCGTCGGCCGCCCTTGTAGGAACCAACTACAAGTAATTACTGCTGCTTGTTGTAGTGCCGGGCGCTATGCTCAATTTCTCCAGGCATTTTTCTTGAGTTGGTTTCTTACGTGCGGGCCAGCACTGCTGTATGTTTTCCCTTCTCGCACACCCCTACCCAACACCTCACAAGCATCGCGCCCCGCAACCACTCTGTGTCGTGCTCGCATTACAAAGGCGGGTTTAAGGCAGGAAATGGGCGGCGCTGGTGAGTCTTCAGTGTGGTGCAGCGGCGTCCAGATCTACAACGAACAACTTTTCGACATGCTGAGAGATCCTCAGAGAATTCATCCACTCGCCATACACGAGCAAGCGGAAGCTGGGATTTACGTACAAGGGCTGAGCGAGTATGCGGTCCGCAGCGCCCGGGAATGCCTTCAGTTGTTACGTGTCGGGAGAGAACACAGGTAGGTGTGGGTTTTCAGTGACCCTTGGAAGAGCTCGATCGGGGGAAAGCTGCATGCGTGCGGACGGAGACAACAAATTGTGCCATTCTTGATATATATGTGCTCTTCTTCACCAATACAAACTTATCCGGTCGTTGCCCGATTGACCTGATGTTGACAGAGCGATTCGAGAAACCCACATGAATCAGGCATCAAGTCGGAGTCATAGTATCTTCCAGATCGTCGTAGAGCAAAAACGCCGGAGTGAGCAAGACGGGGAGCGCATCCTTCGGTCGAAGTTCAACCTTGTTGATCTCGCGGGGTAAGCATCTCGACGGTGGTCGTGATAGTGTTCCTCTCCCGGCTGACTCCATGTACTATGCGGACATGTACGTACAGCGCCCTGAGTTACTCTGTACTTGAGAGAAAAGTCGACTTCCCAAAAGGAGCTTCACAAAGAAGTAATGAGATGAGGAATACGAAACCAAACAACCATGTACTTACACGTGCATTGCCCTCTTCGGGGGCGCACGTAGAGTATGTAGTATTTCATGTGCAAATGCGCCTGACTCTTAACCGTCGAATTCCGACCCCCATTGTTGGGCCACAGTTCCGAGAAGTGGGACGTGAAGCAAGATATGGCAGAGGTTCGTGTTAGCGAGATGACGAACATCAACGTCTCCTTGTACACGCTCGGGCGCGTGATTGCCGCGTTAAGTACCCCTAATTCCCACGGCGAGGGGGGCGCGCGCAAGGGCCATGTTCCATATCGAGACTCCAAGCTCACACGACTCCTTCAAGATTCTCTCGGAGGGAACACCAGGACGAGGATCATCGCCACACTGTCACCGGCAAGTCAGTCTGTGGATGAGACTATCAGCACGCTACGCTTTGCTGATCGGGCAAAGCAAGTCATGGCCTTTGTCAGGGTGAATGAGCGCCGCCCTGTAGACCACGCGCTGGTTCATCGCCTGCAGGCTGAGGTGAACCATCTGCGTGGGTTAGTCCAAGATACCGCAGAGGCTCGGAGCCTCCGCGAAGAGGCACCCGATGGGCCCACTCGGCCTCCTGCTCTCACGGCTCTTGCTGAAGCTCAGAGGCTAGGGTACCAGGAGACGATAGATCAGTTGCGTCGGGAAAACACAGCTCTCAGAGAAAATCAGGGTCCCAAGGCAGTTGACAAAAGTGATAACAAGCCGGGGCAAATGGAATCGGACGTCGCCACCCTGCAAGCGGCGAATAGGGCTTTGTCCACCGCTATCGAGCACATAGTACTCGATATTCGGCGTTTCTTCCGATTCGACATCGAGGAAGAAGATCTGCGCGCTGATCTGGCCAAATTATTGACTCAATTGAGCGGTAGTATTCCCGGGGGAGCGAGATGGTGCAACAGTTTGAACGTGTCGACATCAAACTCTTGCTCTGCGTTGGCTGCCGCTCAGCAGACGATTCGGCAAGGAATAGACGCTCAAGAACACTCGAACTCGCATGAGAAAAGCACCCCCGGAGAGGCGCAGAGCGAAACACGGGGGGGGCTGCCCGCAGCGAGTCAACTGTGGAAAGGAGGGGTTGCAGCCGGGGGGCAGCTGCACCAGGAAAAGTCGCAAAGCGAACACGTTGCGTTGCCCCCAGTCACGCCAAAGAAAGACCACACGTCGGAGAAGTTGGCTTATCGTCTTCGTGGAAAGCACGCAGATGAGATGGTGGTAGTGATGAAGAAGGAGATCACGGAAAAGGACGAGGAGCTGCAACTTCGAAAAGAACTAAGGCTGGCTAAGGTAATTCAGGAGTACGGAACACTTCGGCTTATTTGGACGTTTCTCGCCACAACATCCTTCCCCTCTGAAATGACGAAATGACGAAGTTAGCGATGTCTTACTGTAGTTCGTAATGGCGTGCACCGCCGGACAGCGTTTGAATCATACTTGTGCCCGTGGTCGTTGACACGATTCGGTGGAACCACTACACAAATATATGGCTTTCTACGTCTGCTTGATCTGCCATTCTCCGTATCGTTCTCATCTTACAGTAATACCATATTTCGTCTGGGATTGCTCTTCCTTCGGAGCTGCAGCACTGCCAAGGTCGCCTATCAGACTCACGTCTTCCGAACCCAATGTTATGCTATCCACAACTTCAGGAACGAATGAAGAAGAACATCCAGCTGCAGGCATGGCTGTTGCAGAAGGAACAGCGGGAAATAGAGATGCTCAAAAGCGAATCGGAGAAACGGGACGAACTTGATCGAGATCGACGAAGAAAAGATGAAGAATTTCTACGACGAGCCGCGAAGCAGAAAGCTAAGCTGAAGAGGTACTGTAAAGGAAGGTTGCTGCGTATCCTGTCACACGCGTGACCTTGGTCTTGCAGAGCAACACAGCACAATTCGTTACGCATTCCGACATGAGCTACTGGCAAACCGCAGTGGCTGGAATCCTAGGGTGGAGATATGGAGATAGAGCGTGGAGCTATCCCTGTGGATCGAATCTCGCATCATGCGCCCCTAATCTTCCCCTCTCCTCTGTGGGCGGGCCGTACATCGTACATCGACTACATGCATACATCCAGTGTGACTCGTTCGTACGCAGGTTGAAGGTTGGTTGCCCAAAGACGGCGGCGCATTCCCGGGAAAAGGTGCACTCACGTGTATAAAAATCGTGAACCGTGAACACCACACCATTAACTCGGCAATAGTTGGAGGTTTGACGTTTGTTTCCATCCGCAATTCTACTTACCGAGAAAATACTCTTATTTTAGGCTTCGGTCATTCTCTTTCACTAAGAGGTAGATTCGGGGTGACACAGAACAAACTGGCGCATGCCGTTTTTCTCTTACAAAAAACGAAACGAAGTCATCTCTATCCAAAGAGACAAGCCCGTATTTCAGGCGAGAAAGGTACTTCCTACTTGTATCTTGTGCTTCCAAGTAGTCACAATCAAGAGCGCTCTCTACAACTACTCGGAAAGAGATCGCTTCGCCCAGATTCGGGATCCCAATTCATACCATTTAGAGAGGTTTCGAGGGCACCAACTACACCTGGCGCCGGCTTAGTACTGTACGACTCGAAAGCGACCTCTAGCGTGTGCTAGTGGAGTGGAGAACTTGCGCCGTCCCTTGATGTGAACAACCGTTATCCACTAGCAAGCAATCCGGCTGTTCTTGACGTCAACCTCGCGCGGTAGGCACGGAACCCCTACTTATGCTATTACTATACTATTCTATACGGCAGGTTCTACGAGACCGTACAGTTGGAGGCAACAAAGGAGGCAGAGCAGCGTGACCAAGAATTGATGCAAGGGACACCACAGTCCCCTGCTAACTCGAGGGAAGCTGATACCGCCGCCGTCTAAGGTAGCCTTTGCCGCCACTATCACGGCCATCGGGCAAGAGCAGCGCAACCGCAAAGACAACGAAGCTTGCTAGCGAGGAGAGGGAAAATCTCCTTAACGTCTTCTATCTACCTTCTCGGCAAGAGCTTCGCTTGCTCGGAAGGCGTTGTCCGCCTCATTGAGAGCTGATTTCATCGACGCGACAGAGGCCACAACTACGATGAGCAGAATAACAGCTACTGGAAAGTCCACGTGGATTTCACTTTGTCGACTAGTCCACCACGACACCAGCTGGTACAGGGACACCGCGAAAGCCGCAATCTTGCAATAAAGTAGAGACGCCTTGTCCGTCTGAAGGTCAACCTGCGACACCCAAAACCCAATGAGGCCAGCGTTGGCCGACGTCAGGCCACGCTCCAACCAGCCCAAGTCTCCTTCTCTGGCCTTCTCGACCGCCTTAAGCAAGCTTACGGCCGCTAGCCCAATCGAAGCAAACAAGAGGGCTCGCTGGAGCGAAAGTGCAACAGTAGCAAGAGATAGAGAGGGCCACCAATGACAGATAAAGAGCGAGGCAAAAAAAAAGAGAGGCCAGTCAAGCTCAAATTTTGAGGCAAGCACGATGAACGTTGAGGAGCACTGCTGTTGAGCAAGAGCAAAACATGTTCCGATGCTATCCACGTATTTCTTCACATTGAGGGACATCGATGGTTTGTCCTGCTACCAGTCGCACCAGGTTTAGAGGTATTCTTGCAACTTTCTGACGGTTGACGTTTGGGAGCTCGAATCTCGGCAGCAGTTACATGATTCGGGATCGTTTCTCTACTTCAAGTACGTACTTTCCCCACACAACAAGGTAGATAACGATAGATTCGTGTGCACACATAATTCAACTTCATGGTCGACCAGGAAAAGGAACGGCTGCATCCCTGTCGCGATGGCCAGCAAAGCAGAAGGGAGGTGACAAAGAATATAAACTGCATGGCCGTCTCCAGTGTGCTCCAACTGGTGGGTCCAAACATACTTCAACGCGTACAAATTGACGCCCGAAATCGCAGGGGTGACAACTCACACATGTGGAACTCTCCCCGTCAGAGATTATCCACGGGCTGTATGGTAAAAATACCAACCATTGAATAAAAGTGATATTTGGATTTGATTCGCGGCAAGGATTTTCGACTTCAGTTGAAGAAAAACGCTACTCATGACACTCACGAGCCAATTAGAGTAGCGGTTGTGTGAGGCCAACTGTGGGCAACACCGTAACGATGAGAGAGTGATGGAACTTCTACAACGTGTACACATAATGTAGGCTCCGGTGGCAAGCGCTACAGTATCGTATTCACTCAACAAGGAATCACCTTCCACCCATTGTTGAAGTCGGCTGTCTTCTTTTGATGAGCAGCCATGTCCATGTGCAGCAAGTGTGCGATTTCCCCGGGCCTTGGTCGTTGGATTCCATCCTAAAATATCAGATATACAGTCGGAAAGGGACGGCAAGAACTATCTTGGAGCATTGACACGAACGTGCAATTTTTGAAGCACGCATTGTATGCTACGACACCATCCAGGTTCACTTGACCCCGATGAACGCAAGAAAATACAACCTACGTTGTACAACAGCAGCATTTGTTAGCTTGGTTCTGTGCCATCCTTGACCTCCAAAAATAAAGAAAACCTAATGAAGTACTCGGAGCAAAAACAAGAGTTCGCTCATCAGCCAGAAAGAAATCCACTTCTCTCGGTTTTTCTAAGGCGTCCATTCCCCCTCTCGCGTTTAGATTATACATTGTAAGACAGAGCGTTCTACGTTCAGGTGCGCTTGTTTACATTCGATTTGTTGTTGTCCCTTCTTACACCTCCAGGGCGTTGAATGGGGATGGCCTGGCCGGTCGGAATCCCGACGATGAACAGTCCTCGGGTCTTTGCTAACTTGTAATGTACTGAAATGTCTTGTGGCTCACAGTCCGAGTCAGAGCAATGAGCGCTCTTGCTGTAGTCCCAATAAATTTGGTGGATTTTTTCCTTGTTCTACCCTGCTACTGTAAGTTGTTGCTTTTCTGGACTTGCTCCAAGCTGCTTTATTTTCACTTTCCGGGACTTACTCCGGGACCACCATATATTTGGGTCAGCTTGTGACGACTGACAAAAAAAATATGCATATGTCCCTTGACGAGAACGCGTATGACCCTTGACAGGGGCGGGAGAGGGTACTGAATAGAGATCCCAACCGCTTAACCCTTACGTGACTGGGTTGATTTGATTTTTTTTTGTTTTTTTCCCCACAACTGGCTCTCTGCGTTCAAAGATCTTCCAAGCATGCGTGTACACCCATAAATCACGGCGGCAAGGATGGTGCAGCAGTGGGTCCATGTGTGGGGCTCACAGGGATGGGGACGCGGTATATGTAAGGGTGACGGAACAGGAGTACAGTAGTACTACTGCTGTACAGCAGTAGCAGCTACGCGGAGAGAAATAGGCTGCTGTACAGCAGCAGCAGTAGTTTCTGAGCAGGTGTGCATGCCTGTCTCCGACAGCAACCATGCGCACAGAGGATGTACCTGTGCAAGCAATACCTGTTGGCACATCTTCTCCACCTCATCCTTGGACAGAGCATACGGCAAGCGCAAATGCTAGCGGCGCTAGATGCGAAGACGCTGACGGGAAACCGCCTCACAGAAGCGCCAGATCGACAAAAAAACGGCCCGCTCATCAGAGAATCGAGACCATCATCCACTATCGCACAAAATGCATAAAAATCGTGATAAATTTAACTATTCTGTACTACAAATAGAGAGCTGTGATCGGCGCTGTGATCGGAGCTGTAGTCCCGAAAACCCTTGCCTTTGAGCGAAATTTTGCACACAGCAGACGAACCACCCTTCACTCCCAATATTGGGAACCACACGCACCGCAATCACAACAACATCAAGCACCGAGGCAGTACGTTAGCATCGGCTCCGGTGTGCGCTTTCTCTGCTCTCCCACGCGGATGCGGCACCGGGTTGATCACATGTTCAGGGTGCTGTATGTCCCCTTCAGTGGTGGTATTTTGCGTTTGAATCTTGACAGCTGGTAGGCAGTAGATTGGATCTGGAAAGGATATCTGCCCCACGTCAGAGAGATTAGGCATGGGTGAATAGTATTGTACTGTGTGAGTCCTGTGCGCATTGCTGATAAGCGTGCTTTTGGGGTGGGCTGCCCGTGTCTCCCTGCTGGTCTCTATGTATGTTTTTTGCTCTTAGCCGAGGCACAACGGCGATCTTTCGGCACGCAAAGTGATCGGAGTGAGAACCGAGCTGAATCGGCCTGTAGCCACATAAGGGTGAAAACTGTGAAGACAACAGCAACAACGAAATCGACACCATAATCAACAACAGCTCATACGATAGCATTTCAATCGAATCGGGACAACAGCATGTGCGCGTTCTTTTTCTTGCCATCTTGTTAATTACCCGCCGCTTATATTAATAATTGTTCCCACCGTGCGGTGGCCCTCGCTAACAGACGAGCTCCGATCCGGGGTCCCGTAGTCGGAATTCGCACGGGAGAACTCCTCTACGGTGCATGACTTTGGTTCTTTACGCAAGAAGGGTTCAACATTTCCTCAATTGTGCGCATGAACAATATAAACAGTTCCAGTTTAATCCACTGATGTTCGTTTGAGGTTGTGCTTGCCGTTGTAGGGGGCGGGAAGTTACATAGTTTTACCTGCCTTTTCGTATCTCACCGTAATGTTTGCGGTTAGTCGACATAAGGAGGGCAGAATTGCAGAGGCTTTTCCCCGTTCCCGGGGACGCACTACACGTACTGCGGGATTTAAATGTGGTATCCCTGGTACGGCACCAAATCACATCCCTGTTTGTACCCGTCAAAGCGGCTTGTTGGCGTTGCTTTCACTACAACAGCAGTAGTGTGGGTGCGGGTGTTACGTAGACGGGAGTAAGTAGTTAGTGGAAGGCGAATCGCGGGACGATACCGCAGGTTCAGCAGCGAAGTTGCTCCGCGTCTATCAGTGCACTGTTGGAAGAGCTACCAGCGGCAAGCGTGCAAGAAAACCGTACCCACCGATGAAATGAGAAGGAGTCACCGGGCAAACTAGAGCTTGGACCTACAGTAGTAGAGGTCTCGCTTTCTCCCTAAATATACATACACTACAAGTCTAGGAGTAAATCTTACAACCTGTTCGTGTCCCGTTTACGACGCGTTCCTGCAAAGGTGTTGTCTGTAATCCGTATCAATTGGCCCATTCGATGCATGTAAGGCTGTTGATAAGACACGGCTCAGGTGGGGAGTGGGGAGGCAGCCTTGCACCTGGAACCCAGATCTGGACTGTCCGCATCATCCAATCAGCAGGCGCCTGTGCTCTTTTCATTCAGAAATTCGCAAAAGACCAGTTTTGGCCAAAAAGGCTCCGACTTCCTCCCGAAGCTCTTCTTGCAGCGGAAAGTCCATAAGTTCTCTACACAATGTCACTGGGGAGGTGTTTGTTCATGCTATACTACTGTACATCGAGAATTCTCCTACGTAAGAGCCCCCGTGTCTATTAGTTCGATTCATCATGTCATGATTTGTGGAGTAAGCAGCACGACCACTTTCACAGCAACTACTGCTGTACAATAGTCCACTTACCTCTGTTTGAACCTTTGTTCGAGCGGTACGCCGTCTAGGATTTCCGTCCCGCATTGCTGGACTACAAACAACGGCAACCTTATATCTCCTCTCTGTCGCTCCTCTCGTCTCTCTACTCCCCTTCTATCTCCTCTCTGTCCCTCTGCTGGCGTGTGGTGTAGTATTCAAGACAAAAATGAATCATCATGTGCTTTGCGATGATCGACCCCCCACCGATTGATACACGGAGCCCCGAAATGAAGTGTCTGTGCAGATTGATGTACGTCTTGGGTGTGCCACTCGCACTGGCCGCCTTGCACACCAGGTCTTGCTTCGGGAAGTCGACATCACATCTCACCAAAACGCCACCCGCCCACGTCTAGAGGATTGGGAAGTGCCTAGATTTCAACACCACTTCTAGCTGTCGTACGCAGCTGGAGACGAGACAGCGAGAGAGAGAGGGAGAGCGATGGTCGTGCCATCGATTGTCTCCTGGGAGGATGTCGAGCAAGGGGCGAAGGAGGTTATGAAGCACAAAATATGGAAGACGCAAACATGGAAGGAGTTCAAGACAACGATTGCGGCCACTATTCATGTCCCCGTTAAGGAACTCACACAACATAAAGTCGCGCTTCAGGCGCTCATCGCACAGGAAGGCGAAGAAGGGGCCAACGGCAACGAAGACGACCACACGGAGGAAGGGGTTGATGACGAGGATGGTGACGAGGATGATCGCAACGAGTGTGGATCTTCGTCATCAGATGACAATGATCAAGGCGATGCCATGCCAGCAATGAGGGATTTGGCCAGGGCGATGAACCTTGGGTGGGTGTAACATATCACGAGAGTAACAGCATTTGGTGGTCGATGCATGTTTTTCCAAGATCCAAGAAGAGCGACAACGGCAGTTACATTCGTAGCTTCCCCAATTTCCAATTTCACACTTTATCAAAAAAGTATCAACGGCCATTTTTATTACGCCCAGCAGGCATCGAAGATATACTATAGGTATGCATATCTGCTGTGTTGTCAGGCCAACTCTTGTGGAAGGTCTGCAGCAGTTCCTCAGATTAGGGTTTGGGGTGAGGCCGACAGGACGACAGGACATACTGTACCCCCTGATGGTGCTGTTACTGTATTTGCTGGAAAACCGAGCTTTCAAATTCCAATCACCCCGAGATCGCATTTCCTGCGCTGGGATTTCGAGGGCCAAATCCCAGCGAGATTTTTTGGCCGGGATTTAGGTGTGAGGTCGTTGTGGAGGCGTTGTTGCGCGCACGCGGCACTAATTGCACGTTTGTTTGCACTTTGCACGGCACCCGTGTGCTAGCTTGTTGGTGTGTAGGAACGTGTCGCGGCGTTTGTATGGTGATGATATGTACAGATCAGATGATTGCTTGTGTGTCGACTCTCTGCTGAGCATCTTGAATACACCACCAATCGACAACATGTCCACCAGCCAGGATTATATGGGGAGCATTTATTGGAGAGAGGCAAGGAGGACAATCCTTCAGAGATCGATCTTAGAAGGAAAAAAAGAGCGCAGATCATGGTTCTTACTCTTTTCAAGTACACAACCGGCCGTTCCTTATTTGCTTGTTGTGCGCTGATGATGTGGCGCTGCTCAACACGGAGCAGGTCGTGTATCCTTCTCGATCTTATGACAATAGCCGCTGTTGATGCCTGTCGTGTGTGGTGGTTCGAAAGGAACCAACCATCGGCTGGTGGTCTGTCGAGTCAAAGCCAGTGTTTTTCCTTTTTTCGACCGTAAGGGTTGATCTCAATAATCGCAGCTGCTCTCTGTTGGCCTGGGAATTTCCTCCTGATTCTGTGGTTTCCAGAAAAATTATTGGTTATCGATATGAGTTAGTTGGCCCCAGCACCATTTTATCTGCGGACAACTTTGTTTCAGCTATGCATGCATGCCATGGGAACTGGTTTGCAAGAGGGGCCCTCTCTCGGGATTGTCCTGTACAGGTAGTCCCCTCCTTTGGGCGGTCCAACGCAGCTGTTGCAAGATCAAGGTTTGCACGTCCTGACCTTCGCTCAACCAACCAACCGCCGTCATCCTTTCTTGCCTCGTTGCTCGTTGCAGACCCAGACCGCTCCAAGGTTTGAAGCAGATGAAGAGGCGCGATGCGGAGAGAACACTTCGGGAGAGGCTCATCTCTTCTGGCGCACAGTTCAAGGGCTTATTCCCGTCATCCAAAGAGGTATGGCAAGTAGCACACAACTGTTGTTGAATACTTGTAAGCTATAACGTGTATCTAAATCCAAATCTCAAGTACAATTCACCGATCTGGTGAACTTAACCCCAACATACAGGCAGCCTTTTGTTTGATTCCGCCCTCTGCTCCCGACCCGCAGTCGTCGGCGCACCTTACTGCACGTGCGCTTGTACAGAAGGTTACACATGACGCGAATCCGCACCACCACCACAGCCATAGTCTAAGCTCTTTTGTCACTCGGCAGATCGCGCAAGCACGGCGAAGAACCGAAACGAAGAACGACCTGGACGGCATGGACCTTGGCAACGTCGTCCAGGGATCGCGGCGAAGAGAAAGGTCAGAAGACCACGGCTCTCCTCCCAAGAAGAAACGGCGCAGTGTGAACGAACAGGAAGGGACCTCTGACGGTGGAGATTGTTCGAAGAGTCATGACGATGAGTCTGAAGAGGAGTTTGAGCTTTAGTGACCCAAGGCTTTTAGTGTTTTTCGTTGCCGCGACAAGCTTGCACCGAGACGATGTAGATAAAAGAGCTTTGCTGGCTACTTTCGGATTTTTGTGTGTTGGACGTATCTCCTGTCTCTGTCCATGGAGCCAAAGCAAGAAAACAAAAAAACAAGGGTTGTGATTCGTGTGACCAGCGGGGTCTTGGCAAGGAGGACCATGGGGTGATAGTTTTCATGGAAAGTCGTAACCTGTCGTGCAGTATTGATGCGAGGGCAACACGCATGCTATAGTATTTGTTCAGTTTCGGTGAGGATGTTGCACGCTGACAGATACTCTTGTGTCAAGTGAGCTTGGCTCGTGGCCGAGGAAAACTCTTGGCTTCAGCGCGACCATCATATGGAACACTTCGTTGTTAACACAAACGACAAGCCAATAATATAGGGGGGAGCGTCAACAGACGCGCATTGTGTTGAACGGAACGTGCTCAAGTCTAACTCGCGCCCCGAGCGAAAAAACATCCACCTGAAGCAGTACGCCGGGAGTTGGGAGACTTCTTAGAGCGTTCCAGGTTTACAGACTGTTTACCTGTGCATATTCGCATGGACCCTAGATCTGGTGTTTCGGAAATCTGCCGCCGTACGCATGCAAAGTGTCGTAGCTTTCGGCCGGTACAAACTAGGTTCATGTCCACAGGCCAACTCACGTCCACAGGCCAACGCATGATACCTCTATGCCGCCCAGCAAATCAACACCTGAATCCAACGCAACCTGTTGAAACGCTTGCCTTGGTATAAATGCGGCAATTTCCCTCAACAATCCTGTAGCATTTTAAAGCAACTACGTAGTACAAGGACTCGCAAACAGAGAACGACAAAAATGACTGCTGTACAACCAATACTGCGTTGTCAAGCCTTGCTTCCCTCCTGAACAACACAGCAAAATTAATGCAATAAGTTCGGTGCCAGGCTGCCTGTTTGTTTGTCACCAGGGCAAGAGCAACGTACCCAGCAGAAGTCCAGGTTACCGGTGCTATTGGAAACGCCCCGGCAGTACTCCACCCAATCCCCGGCAATTTAACCTGGCATTAAAAAAGAGTAACTCCGACGTTTCTTCGACGGCGGGCTTGAATTGCCAAGCACACCCCTTCCTCTCTTTTCTGAAAGGGCACAATCAAGAACGGAGCCGGGATGTCCTCCGTCCTACGTGAAATATGTCCGTGTTCCTCCACCCACGGTAAAGGAAGATACGTACTGTACGCTTCCGGGCATCGTCGCTCCGAATCAGCAGCACTCCAGTTTATCTTCTTCCGCCCGAGGTTTCGGTGTCGCCAAGACGATACCCTTCGGAGCTGCCTCCTTCGGTGGTGCGGCCTGCTGTCCACGACCATGCTCGACCTCGTAAACCCGCAATATGAGGCGCTCGAACGCCTTATCCACGCCCTGCCCAGTCTTTGCAGATACTCGAGCAGACGATGCCAGTCCCATCCTCATGGCGCTGGATTCTTGCTCGGCCTCCGTTACGTCGGCGTTTGGCAGATCTGCAATAGGTGCGAGTGTTGACGAGGAATCAGCACAGCCGAGGGACTTCCGTACAGTACAGTACGTCTCTAACATCGGATACACGCCTCGAGGTGCAAGTATTGAAGCGCAACGCGTTCATCCATTGCAGATATGTACTTACGCACTCCGAACTAGGGGCACACCCAAATTGGAACCAAGCACACTAATCAAGGGGGGAATGCATCCAAAAATATGGCCATATATCTACTCTGTGTTTTCTAGTTCAAATCGCGCGACACAGCGAGGAAGGCAAGTTTATTCCGTGGCCTATTTATATAGCACCAGACAGTAACCGGCTGATACGTCAGGTATATACGCCGAAAGACCTGTAAACCGTCGCCAGAATAGATGGGACGAACACACACACGCATCCGGAGAGTAGCGTAGACTCCTCCGGTCACAGGGTCCCAGATCGTGGCCTATGGAAGCATTTTGTGTTTTCCACCGCACTGAGACTGACGTCTTTTCATTGGTCAGCCGGTTAGTTGATGCAAAATAATAAAAAATACACACAAACAGGCAGCAATTGTAACCACTGGCAGTGCGTTGGATGGGAATGGAGACAAGGAAGCGTGATATCGACAGGCTGCTCCTGGCTCACGCTCACAACGTCAAGACGTACCGACTTTGTTGCCGACGAGCACCAGGCTGTCAAGAAGGCTGCTGTTGGAATCCGCCGCGTTCTTGAGCTCACGAAGCCACACTTTCTCGGCGTTCTCGAAGCTGGACCTACTCGTCACATCGTACACCAGCAGTGCTCCAGACGCCCGCTTGTAGTGCCTGTTCGTGAGCGAATGCATGTATTCGTGTTGTAAGAGCGAGCGCGGGAGGCACTTTCTCGACGTTCGTTCACTACGTACTGCACCCGAACACGACCGTCCAGCACCAAGTCAATCAAGCCGCTGGCGACATTAACATTGCGACTCCAACATACAGCCACACTCTGATGCACGAAACTGAAGCACACAGAGGGCACTCACGAGCTGGTGATGGCCCTGTATCTCTCCTGGCCCGCTGGTGAGACAGACACATGAGTGAATCGCACGGGCGGAGCGACAAGTGCAAACACGGGGTGGGAGAGACATACACGGGGAAACAGGTAGGTGAACGCTGTTCCTGAACGGCTGCCCACGCACTTCTGTTGTCATTTGCATCCGAACTCCCGGCAACAACTTTCAATACTGCGCATATTTGTCGACTACATCAACCTGTATTCTACCTGCGCTACTGTAAGAGTTGCAAGCGCTTGGGGGTGAATTCATTCCTCCTCCACAGAGGTACGATTCAACGTCGACACCGCGCCGTTCAAACGCCTGTTTCAGCAAATGCTCCTCGCACGCTTTGAACTTTGGAACTAGTGACGGAATCTTTCGGTGGTCGCGAGCAATCACAGCTCACCGCACTGGGCCACACTCCCAATGTTTGGGTGAGCGTCAGATGAAGCAGACGGTAGCCGTGGGCATCAAAAACAAAACGAGGAGGGGTGTCCTCATGACTTGTACCACCAGGCAGCGCAAAAAAGAGTGTCAATTTGGACATTTGGTCGGGATTGCGCCATGCCGGTGTAGTCTATGCGTGTACACCCGATACGCTGCGGAAGTTACAACTCATGCTGTTATGTACCGTCATTTAAAAAAAAGGAAGAAAAGGGACATGAAAAAACTTGTGCTGCACGTCGCTGGGTAAACGCGTACAACATCGTTTGCTTGTTGATTCTTCTCATCCGTTCCAACACCGCTGCTGCTGTGCGAACCCCTGGCTCTACTCTTAAGACATGTGTTTGATTTGACCAATAAACTCCCCAGCAGTAAGTCTATGTGATTCACAACACAGTAGTCCAGAGCAGCAGTCAAGAGACCCGGCTTGAAGCAAGTACAGCGTAGTTACGCCGCATGTGCGGGAGAACATGTGTAGGCGTGCTCGGCCACATACGAAACACATTCCGTCTATGCGTGCTATGAGAGATATCGTTCCGTAAGCAGTCCACGCCACATGTGGCCAAACGATCGGCGAGCTAAACTCCGGCTGTCCGTATTTGGGCCGTGGTCTTCGAGGCATGAAAATTGCCATCGCCTGATTCGGCGAGAGGCTGTGAGCTGCGTAGTAGGTGGTAAGCACCAGCTTCGTCAGACGAATGTTGAATGCTGGTAGACGGCGTGGTTTGTCAGGTTACAGCGTACATGCCCCACATAGGGAATATTTGTATCAAAACCTCAACCTTCTATGTTATTTCCCAGATCAAGGTCGGTCGCAGCCGAACAACTCGCCCAAAACAAACGGGGACAGGCTGCAGTTGTCATGTAACTCATTGCTCCTTGCTCTCTCGATTGGTCGGTCGGAACGGAATCATCGCTGAATCGAACGAAGCCCCACATACGGAATATTTGTATCAAAACCTCGACCTTCCATGTTATTTCCCAGATCAAGGTCGGTCGCAGCCGAACAACTCGCCCAAAACAAACGGGGACAGGCTGCAGTTGTCATGTAACTCATTGCTCCTTGCTCTCGATTGGTCGGTCGGAACGGAATCATCGCTGAATCGAACGAAGTCACCGCCGTCAGCCAAGGGGGCGCGGCGCTTTGGGTGCTCACCAGTATCCCAAATCTGAGCTTTGATGCGCTTGCCATCAGGGTGAGTCACCACCATAGTCGCGAACTCCACTCCGACCGTAGTCTTGCGGTCGGATCGAAAACTTGGAACAGTCCCGTCTGGTCTTTGGCGCTTGTCCTAGCGCACAAATAAATCGGGTACGCAGACAGGGGTCGTTTGGGGCTTGGCAACTTTTACACAGGACAGGAGTGCACGACGTCTACATTCATTTGTACATATAGGGTCACGGGAAACATACTTTGCTGTTACCTTCGTACGTCGTGCCGAGGCTCAGCAGCAGCACAGCAGCGCCATCAAACACTACCATGGTACAATTCAACCGCTTTTCCGCTCTCTCTCGTTCTCCCTCTCTCAGACACGCAACAGCATCTCACACACCTGTGAGGTATAGCAGGCCAATAGGTTCGTTTTTCCTACTGCCGCATCTCCAACAAGGACAATTTTGAAGAGGTAGTCGTACTCGAGAGAAGAGCGTGAAGCCATGTTGACAAGGGGGTCACCAGCTCGATGCCGTGTGGTGTTTTTCGTCCGATGTGGCCATGTGGCCAGATCATCAGAGCTGCTGCGAGATCTGAAATGGAAGGTGTGCAAACCGCGTCTCCCCCTCCCCCCCCCTGCCCGCCGTATTTCTGGGCCGATATTGGACATTGGATGGTGCTGGTTGGAGGGTGCCAGTTATGGTGCGTGACTTGTTGGTGTCACGCTGCAACACACTGAACGATCAGCGCCGATCAAGCCTTTGTGTGGAAGCACGCTGCGTGGCTGGTTTGAGAAACGCAACAAAGTCATGCAACAGCGAACTGAAGCAGTCATGTTCAGGAAAAAAGAAAAAAGGATACAGCAAGTGACCAAATCTTAAATGTACATACGCATAGACTGTGCTGCGCGGAAGATCTCCTCGTGTGTCATCTTCTTAGCCCTTCCCCGGTCTCTGGTCAGTATATACCTTCGAACATCTGCCAGCTGACGCGGACGCCTTCCGTGATCACAGGGCGATTACCTCAAAACGACACACACTTGTAAAACACCAAGAGTACAAGTAGAAAATATAATACAGAACCTCAATCATATATTGTAATGATGGTGCATCCCCTTCCATCAGAGACCCACACAACCAAAGCAGAGGCGTCACTCAATCCCACTGCAACCCTTCGGCACGTCTCCATGTTGTGAAAATTTCTTATGGTGCGAAGCATAATGGACGATGGAACACCTTCTTTGGCAAATAGTAATGCATGTTTTAACCTCTCTGCCTTCTTACGGGCGGGCTTCGTGTCGCGATTTCCATCAAAAAGGGGGTTGAAGCTGCATGTGCGTAGTAATTCCCGTTGTGTCGAGCGACCATCTTCCTATCTCTTGCCCTCGGTTCAACCCCCCTCCCCAAACCATTACAGTACCCACGTGTGGCAGGCTACGGCGCTGCTACTCAAGCTTCTCAAAGAGAGGTTGCCAAAATTGAAATAGCCCCAAGACGAGCAAATCACAATATTCGCGAGGGAACTAAAACTAACATCCCTATGCCTATGAATAGTGTATGGAGGTTAAGCTAACAGCACGCAAGGGCAAGGAAGGATGGAACAAAAAAATCTCTGCAAACGACACTAAATTTCTCAAATCCAAATTCAAGATACACTTCAGACGTCTTCCCTTCCTTGCCCTATACAAACAATCACCGTCGGGATGACGGCCTACGGAGGCTGAGCCTAGACTCCAGACAGCCCTACTCAGACGGGGAAATCATACCGCCATAACAACAAGAGAACAACCAGCCCATGAGACATGGAAGGGGGCGGGCACGCGCAAAAGGCACAGCCCGCAACCCCCTTCTTCTCTTGCCAGGAAAATAGGGGTGCACTCAGGGCGCTGCGTAGGGAGCAAGAAGCATGAATTGACCGCTCAACAGGTCAAACGCTTCGGACACCCAACTGTGTTGAACCTTCTGACTTTGTCCGTTCACAATCAAAGCTTGCAACAAGTTGTGGGGTACACCACCATATGGAACCACGGCCTGGTGAAGGTCGTAAGATCCATTTCCAGCGCGGCCCGAGTTGAGGGGTTGAGGGGTTGTAAGCTCGTTTATGTACAAGGCTCCAGCGAAATAACCGTGCGCTGTCTGTCTACTTCTTCGAAGCCACCATCCGCTCTCAAATAGCATGATAGACCGTTGGTCAGTAGACTAGAAATCGCCCTCCAGCAGACCTAGTTGCCGCAATTTTCGGGCGCCCATAAGAACAACAAAACTCGACACAATCGAAAGTTCACCCCTTCCTACCATTCTCATGCACTCTTGCATGGATACGCCTCTCCTGATCTCGATAAACTCCTCGTCGTCCATGGGCTTCGGAGTCGGAGTCACGTAAGGATCGACGACCAGCCAACAGTAGAACTCGTTGGAGCTGTATTTGTCAGCGTTTATCGTGGTTTCATCATCTTCACAGAGCGTGTGCCATGTTCCACCCAGCAGATGAGCCTCCTCTTCAAGCTGCGCAACGGAAAAACGAATGCAACAAAGGAACAACAGTTTGAAGGTGGCCGGAATGGGTTCTGCTACCAAACATACTACAGCGCGTGCCCTCACGAAATTCACGACTAGATGCTGGTACACAAGACGACCACCAACTACAGCTGTCTTCTTGGAGCTACTGTTACGGAGAGAATACAACATTGGGGCGCTGCTGTGTTTAATGCCACGATTGGTAGAGGCTTGTAGGTCAAATGGCCCTTCAACTCCCTGAAACTCGTCTGAACCTTTTTGAAGCTAGAGGTACACATACAGTCTACAGTAGATGTTTTTGTATTTCTACCAAACAAAGATATGCCGAGGCGTACAGTGCGGAACACACATGTGCTTGAGTCACAGTTTCGTGAAGAGATTGATCAACTGTCTACCAGCGGAGTTTGTTTCCTCGTGAAAAGTGGCGAAGAATGCCAAGCGTGGCCGAGGATACCCAGACAAAATAGCTAGACTCAGAAAGAGTGAAGATGAGAGTGTGTCTTCTTGAACACACTTGCAGCATCCACGACTCATTCAAATGAGGACGGTATTCGGCTGATGATTCTTCGTAAAATCCTCAGACCAAAGGACATCTGTCCGGCAGGTCTCCAGATCTCTGCAGAATGCATGTGTGTCAGTGCAACTAAGAAAATACATGCCTGGATTCCACATGCCGATGCTTTGCGGGTATCGTTTTGTCATCGAGCGCGAGTAAAAAAAACACAAGGGGCGGTCTATGCTATCGGTTTGATACAATCGAGAGCCCTCACTCACCTCATACTTGGCCGCCTGGAGGGGGGAGTCATGCTTGTTCTTCTCGTACATGCCAGCCACAACCCCGTGCGCCACCTCCTCACGCCCGGGAGCGAATTCCTTGATCAGCGTCAAAGTATTGGTTTGGGTGTGCCAAACAAAAACTGCCACCGATGGTTCCTCCTTGATTGGGCAAGCGGCAAGGACGATCAAGTTGGTGTTAGCAACTACAAGATATCACATAGTTCCAAGTACAGAAAAATGTGGCGTTCCTGCACATGTACGTGCCGAGTACAGCAGTGGCGTCACATCTCGAGAGAGGGGATCGGACCCGCCGTTCAGCAAAAAGCAATACCACGATGAAGACATGGCGTAGAGGTATAGCACTACGCCGTTGTTCTTGTGTCTTCTTCAGCCCAAGATATCTCTAGGGCCACAAGCAGTCTGCCTACATAGATAGATGCACATCAAATTCACCTGATGGACAACATCGAACACGTAGTCTTTCTCGTCCTCGACACGAACCGTCTTCTTCACAATCTTCCGCCATCCCGAATACGCCAAGTCACGGTTCAACACTTTGAAGTCATGCTGTGGCTTGCCCTCCCCAACCGGGCTGCTGAAGCCAGCGCAATGTCGTGCCGTCCCGAAGGAAAAAAGACGCCCTGGCGACACAAGCAAAGCATCCGTTGCGAGGGAAGGGTGTGGGCTTCCATCAACAGCAGTCAAGACGCCGCATTCTCGAGTTCCATATGTACTGGATATGGAAACAAGTGCCCAAGATAGACAGCCTCGGACTAACAATGGCATCACCAAAGTTCAGAGCATGTCTGGTGAGGACCGCGATTGTCAATAATTGTGCGACCTATCTGGCGCAGATGACGATGTGTCGGCATCTTCCGACGCGGAAAAGAAAGACATGACCCGCCGCCCGTTTTCGGCTGAACTCCGGGAAAATATGAGGTCTGATAAATATGTAGGTGGGATTCGTTGAATGCGCACATGGAAGAAACAAGGGAATCAAAGTCCCTGGAGATGGGAAATGATACGCCCAAACCCAGAAGATGATGTGCTAGCGCACGTTGATCTCTCTCTCTCTCTCTCTCTCTCTCTCTCTCTCTCTCTCTTTCTCTCTATTGGTTTTACATTTACATTTCGCACCCACCGGCTTGAACAACAGCAGGGATTTTCAAGCAATGGATAGGTATTGCGGATCTGTCCGTGGTTATCATGTGCATTACGTGTACTTCGCCAAAGCTGGAATTAAAGTGGGATGCATTTACAGAGGTCACAAGCGAACCACTACAGTCGTTCCTGTAGGAATGATATCTGGGGTTTGTGAATTCATGACTCGGTGTGGAGATAGGAAAAACATACCATGGTAGAGGTTATTGCCACGTGCTGTAGCACGGGTGTCTTTACCATCTTCGAAGAGTTCCGTGCTTCGCTGCCTAGGCAATGTTTTGTCGGGGGTCAACCAATGCGTTCCACGTGGAAAATAATCGATCGGATCATCTATCGTTACTCCTACGGCTGACGTACTTCGTAGTGGCACGGTCAGATGACATGTTCGTCTCGTCGGCGGCGCGAGTTCACTCAGTATTTTAATTGGCATATGGCGGACTGACAACATCCGAAGTAGAGCCTAACCACATTTCCTTCAATGGCAGCAAAATATTTCGAGGTCACAACGGCGGCCTGTCTGAGAACGGGTGTTGTCATGCACGCGTCCGATACGTTGCACGAGGCAAGCACCCTGAGGCTGGGGCGGGAGCGGGGCCGTAGCAGAGTTGCTTGGAACGGAGAATGAACTTTCCTTGCCTGAGAGGGCTGGCCCCATTCTTCCTTTCGGTGCAGCAACAAGGGAAGTGGCGGGGGCACAACAAGGTCCACAGGCCGGTCGCCAGATCGTAAAAAAGGCAGGTAGTGATTCCAGGTAATTGGGCAGTCTCCATGGACGTGAATTTCCAATGGGGGTCTCGCTTAATAATACAGAGTAGATGAAAACGGCATTACTGGCATGGAGGGAAACTTGGGTACTAGATGAGCGAGACCAACGAGGTGTCGGCATTTCCTTGGTACTTCGGTAAGGTTCCTTCCAGACTTGCATGAGAGAGAGAATGTAGACTACTGTAGTACACTCGTTCCTTTTCCACGTGTTGTGGCGCGCGTGTCTTCCCCTTCTTCGAGTAGAGTAGCGGAGGCACGTACTGAAGTCGCTTGGTCCAGGGATGCCAATGCCAAACAAGACGTCTTCGGGAAGCTCTTGATGACATAATCTTCGCAGTGCCGCCCTTTTCGGCACCGGAACTTCTCCTTTTGTGGAAAAATCGAGCTTGGAGACCCGGCGCAGTCTACGCTCGCAAGGGGGTTCTGGTAAACATGGCCACACACAGCAGCGAAGTGAGGGGCAATACTGTGAAGTTATACCTCCAAAAATACTCGATAACAAGTGATTGGATGATGCCAGGTAATATCCCCGATCAGATGTTCAAAATAAGTGCGCTGTAGAAAGCATAGTTCTCCACACATCGTGTAAAGCAACCCGTCCACTGCTGTTGCGTAGTTTAGGAATAACGAAATAATCCAACCGAAACACGGACCGCGTTTGTAACATGTTCCGTTCACATCATGTGACATGTACCCGACAAGTACGGACCAGCGGCGTTGTGCGCAGCAGCACTCCATTTCATTCTACCGTCGAACCTGCTGTACCTTGTGCCCTTGCAGCAGCGAAAGCCAGCAGAGGTCGAGAGACGGACACCATCCGTTCTGTGTAGCGGGTACTGGTGGGCGGTGTGAAGGTGACACCTATGCATAAGTAGCTTCCCATGTTTCACCGCACAGATTGGAGAGAGAGGGGGGGGTGGTAGGTGAGGACTGCTGAGCTGATTGCGCCGCATTGTGTTGATCTCCCTTCTCATGTCCTCCTTCCCCCCCCGCTGTACACGATGGAGAGCAAGGTGCTGGTCGTAGGAGCAGGGCTTGCAGGCCTCAGTGCTGCCCGTGAGCTATCGCATCGCGGCTATGACGTGATAGTTTTAGAAGCAACATCCAGAGTCGGTGGGCGCCTTCTCTCTGCCAAAGTGGCCGAAACAGGAGGAGCGGCCATTGACCTTGGCGCGGTAAGAGAAAGAATCTGGGGCTATCGTTCCCCACGCGAACCTCGGCGAATATCTGCAGTACGTCACTGATACTAGCGCTTCTTTTCGGTTTATTGGTGGCCACACTCCTTTTTTTACATGTTGGCGAGGACCATATGCCGCGAGTTTTTTTTTTTCGCTTAACCGAGAGGTCCTTCACGGGATTTTTAGCAAAATTCAATGCTCCTCCGTTCCGGACGCCCCATGTACCCCGTACCTCCAACAACCTTGTTCGCTCCTGTGGGCATGCTGTTGTACAATATTGTTTTCTATTTTCTACGGTAGATATGGTAGCAGTTTTCGCACCTTGGCTACCTTTGCGATTCCAACAGGTGTTCGACATAGCATGACGGCTTTGTTTCAACCAACCTACACCACAGGACTCCGGGCGCATTGCTGAAAGAGGCACCCAGCTACCGAGTAGAATCTAGCGGGCCAGAAGCGTAAGTGAGAGAGGCAGCAGTGAGTGCTACAGGGCATTCCAGGGTAATAACAGTACTACAGCTGCTGTATGGGAACCGCATGTTTCCAGGCATGCATTTCTGGATCAAGTCCGTCGGGGGTTATCTTTTGGCGTCGTTGAGAGGCAGTCGGCGTAGCTCAGAGGGCCTTGATTCATGATCGTTGTTCGCAAAGATCCCGAACACGAGACGATTGATCGCATCGTTTGATGTATATTAAACCTGTCTTGCTTTCGCTGCCAATCACCCTTTCAGGCGTTTATCCATGGGATCGAAGACAACCCAGTGGCGGCGCTTGCGCAAGAGCTCGGCCTCACCCTGGTGCCGATGGACGATTGTACGCTGTTGGGCAACGACGGTCAACCCGTTCCGGAAGCCATGGACCAACGCATCCAGAGGCTTTGGAACCGGGTATTGGACGAATGCGCTGAGAAACAGAAACATAGCAACAATAACAACAACACCCTTCCCCCTTCCGGTATGGGGTCGGCGGGTGACGATTCGCGCGGCGAGACAAGCGAAGAATCACATGGCGAGGGCACCAGTGGCGCGGAAAGCGAGCCGGTGGAGCACGAGGGAACGAACAGAGACCACGCGCAAGAGCCTGATGGAGATGGCACACACAAGGCGGTACCGATAGACGCAGCCCAAGAATCGAAAGGGCCAGTCGGTAGTGGGAGGGTTGGTGGATCGGTGGATAGGGTGGTGCTGCAGAGACCTGCACATGGCACGGACTCCACGGCGCCGGCGAGCCTCGGCAAGGTGCTGGAAGAAACAGCTCGCGTGCACCTCGCCAGCTTCTCCAAGTCGGAAATGGAGGTTTGGGATTGGCACCGGGGAAACTTGGAGATTTCGTGTGGCGCGGTGAGTAACTCCAGCTTGTGCATTGGCGGTGGTGCTCCGAATGATGCAGACCGCCGGGTGTGGTCGCCTAGCTTGAACGGTGCCTTCTCCAATGGCAGATTGATAACGTTAAGTTTGTTGTCGCGGTCTAGATCGCTTGCGTACTATGCAACACGCAAGAACACATTTTTATGCACCCTTCACGTCCCCGACGTACGAAGCTTCATGCTCCTTTCGAGAAAAGAAATTTTGCACGACTGCCCATTTCTCCTGCCACATCACGGGGAGTCCATCTCGTCTCGATTATTGTTCACATCAACACTGCGTACTCCGGCATGATACAGCAACGGCACTAGCGAGAGTGTTGCCGGCGACCTCTGGCGCACACCTTCGACGGAACCCTCTCAAGGGTACGAGCTTTTCGCGCCGTTTTTCCCTCACCGCTTCTCTCACACCTGGCAGGACCTGAATGAGCTAGACCACCTTCACTGGAATCAGGACGACGAGTACGATTTCGACGGGGACCATGTGATCATCAAGGAGGGGTACGCGGCGCTTTCGTCGAGAGTTGCGGCGACGCTCGACATCCGGCTCAACACCGAAGTGAAGATGATTCGCCTCGATGACGCCCAGTCGAACGTGGAGGTGGTGGTTAACAGTGAAGGAAAGGACACGACGCTCCGAGCCGGCTACGTTGTGGTTACACTGCCTCTGGGTGTGCTGAAGGCGCGGCTGGTGAGTGGAACGGTCACCCTTAGACAACCCTGATGGAACGTATGCATACTTCGTTCTCCATAGTTCCTACTCCGAAGTATACGCTTGTGGCGGAAGACAAAGGCACTCATAGAACAAATAGCCCAGGAACGCGGAACTGCACGGTCATATTCTAGAATCCCATCACATGAACTCTGGTGATACAGTATCATGTTAGAGTGTTCAAATGCCGGGGGCGGCAAATCGCTAGCTGTATGATCCAGCACCGAGACATTGCGATATCTGAGGAGCCTCGTGGGGGCATGCACCAAACAAGCCACACATGAGAGTCAGCTGCGATCAAAGTCAGCGAGACGCCAGTAGTGAATTCAGTTTCTGTGTGTGGGTTGCGTTTTGCTGACACTCCGGTTTGACGTCACATCGTGCGAAAGCTGTGGCCGAGTTGAGAGTAGTGGCCGAAGGCCGTGGCGTTTGAGCAAGCAACCTTTGTGCGGTGCGGAGAAGCACTCCATGCAGGATGGCTCTGGGATTGCTGTGAGTCGATAATTTTAGAGCTCGGCACAGCCCGTGGTGAGCCCGAAAACCAACCGGTTATTTTGCGGGCGCCAATATTTCTTCACTTTACTCATTGGTCGCTACCCTTAGCAAAGGCACAGGGTACGCAAATGTACCTGGAGCGCTCTATTGCCCCATGGCAGGGAAGTGAAATCAGGCACATGAAAAGCGGTTCCCCTTGAGCTACAGTACATGTGGTACCTCGAAGACCCCGCTCACGACTCGTCCACCACTACGAAGTCCAGCAAGAAAACGTGCAGAGTACGTAACAAGGTGCCGATTTTTCGCAACTCTACGAGCTGTTTGCCGAACTCCGCACATGTTCAGATTCCCCATGTGCAGAATTGCGTCGTTGTGGGCTGAAGCATGATTCCTCGTGGGCAACCGGTAGCGGTTACAATTGTTGTAAAGTTTCACAACGGAGTTCGTTGCTCCACCGGCAGGTGAGGTTCAAACCTGCGCTTCAAGATTCCAAGCTGGCGGCCATTCGTAGCATGGGGATGGGGACGCTCAACAAGCTAGTGCTGCACTTCCCAAGGATATTCTGGGACCAAGTTGATTTCCTCGGACACGCTGGCAAAGACAGACGAAAGTGGCTCCTGTTCATGGACATGAGCCGAGTGACCGGTCGCCCCATCTTGGTGGCAATGAGTGGCGGGCCGTTCGCTGTGTTGATAGAGAGGTTAGGCGATGCGGAGATCACAAGACGGGCAATGGACGTCATCCGACGGATATACCCGGACGCTCCTGACCCTGTTTCCTCGCAAACGACACGATGGAAAACGTCCAAGTTCTCACGAGGGAGCTTCTCTTTTATCCCACCAGGATGCAGGTGACCCTTCGCGCGTTGTGTGTGCTCTACGACAGTTTGAACCTTGGAGTAATTATGCTCGACGACGTGGTTGAAGGGTCCCAAGTCCGTGGTAGCTTTAGCCTGCAAACCAGGGCAGGCAGGGATAACGTATGGAAAGTCGCATACGCACCAGTAGTATCCCGACATCCAAGGGTGGTCGCGGAGTACTCTGAGCAAAAGTATCCTCCTGCTCTTGTGTGAGAAATACTGTATCACACGCACACCAAATAATCCACATCGGCAGTTTCCCAATCTTATCTCTTTCCAGCACCCGACCGGGTGATCTCATGTCAAGAGGCGCACGTGTGAACGCAACAGAATCATGCTTCATGGTGACCAATCGAATGGACCTGCCACTTGTTGCATCCCCCCGCTCAATCTCTTGACATCACAGCGCGGAAGAGTATGACGCCCTAGCAGAACCCATCTCCGATCGGCGGGGCAAACCACGGGTTCTTTTCGCCGGCGAACATACAACGAAATACCACCCTTCAACAGTGCACGGCGCGTGGTTGACTGGGTTGCGTGAGGCAACAAGGCTAGACTCCCACGCCAGGGCTGGGTGGCATCGGAAGGGCAAACGCGACGATATTTTCTCGCCAGATATCATGTACGAAACAAGCGTCCTGTTCGATCCTACTAGGGTTGCACGACGGCCCCGGAAGGGTGTCAGGAGGGGCACGAGAAAAGTTCGCATCAGGCCTAGCAAACAATCGGACGGAACTGACTGCCGCCGATCGCCCAGGATTGGCTTGGGTCACGGGGAACACCACGGCAAGCGCAGCCGATCAGAACGGTCAACCACGAGCGATCGTTTCAGAGATACGGACGAGCGGCAGAAGCGGTCCTTGAGCAGCCCAGTTCGTGATTCAGGCAGGCAGGAGCGGCAAGACTACTTCGCCGGCGGTGTGGCGTGATGACGGAGCGATCCAACAAGTAGTTGTGTGCGGTTCAAGGAATTAAGCGATTCGTCAGCTGACAAATGTTCGAAATGCAGCGCAGATAGGAGTCATTAACGGCGTAGTATTACATGGCTGTTGTGGATGGTTATGACCTCGAAGTGTCCATATGCAAGGTCCAATTAGCATGTATTATAGACATAGTATGCAAATTGCGCCCTTTTGTAGTAGACCCAGCCTTGCAGTATTTAGTCTTGTGGATGAAATACGACGCCCGACCGACGTTAAAAACTTAATCACGCACCGGGGAACTTTCCGTGGAGCCGTAGTCATGTACAACGCTTGACGCTCCTCTCGCATCAAACCTCGATGTAAAAACACAACCGCATATCGATCGTTACTGTCGCCCGCCCGCGCAGCCCGCCTTCCCTCAATCGTCAACGTCGATGACAACGGGATCCTCGCTTCGAGCCGAGCGACTGTGATCATGGTCCTCTTCCACGCCATCCCTCTCTAACGTGGCACTGTGTGCCGCTTGCTTGTCTAGAAACGCGTCCGGAACCCCACCTGGCGTCTTCGGGAAGCCATACAAAATACTACGCAAGGCTTCGACTTCCTCTCGTACCCTTGCTGTTAGGCTTTCAGTCTCTTCATCGCGCTCGCTGCTGTCGCCACAACGATTAGCTCTTGGTTCTCGTTCGCACGAGCTAGATCTCTTGGCCGTTTCCGTGCCTCCCTGTGACGACGCGCCCTCCACCTCCTCCGTTTGACGCCCAGTAAAGTGGTTCTGTATTCGTTCGATGAGTTTACCGAAGTATTCTCGAATCTGTTTTCGACACACAAAGAACGAATCGTGTGCGACTGAGTGTTTTATGTGTGGCGGTCCGATGGGTTTCAGCATCCTATGCACCAGCGCCTGATAGAATATCGGTACCGGTACGATATATTGCAAGCAACGGTTTAAACTCCAGTACCCTCAGTGGAGCCATGCAGCAGGCACGCG
The DNA here is from genome assembly GCA_000310025.1 of Ectocarpus siliculosus. NCBI lineage: Eukaryota > Phaeophyceae > Ectocarpales > Ectocarpaceae > Ectocarpus > Ectocarpus siliculosus. Next base: position 4,292,923 of record FN649729.1, on the reverse strand, counting down.
ATACTCGGAGTCAAATCTCGAGGACAACCGCTGGGTTGACAAAATTTGCGTGTCACAGTGAATTTACAAATACTCAATTCCTCCGCCTCTCTCGTGTCTCGACGGCACACACAGTAAAATCGCGGGCCCTGGACCCTAGGTTGGCTACAGTAAAAACGAAACCATTTATACAACGTACGGCCCTCTCCTCACCTGGCGATCGTTCTCGGGATAGTGTCGGAAGGCGTCTCGCTCCAGAAAAAGAAGAGTAATGGCCGTCTCGCGAAAGTCGCACAACTTCGGATCTCCTGCGGAAAGCCTCTCTACGAATTGTCGGAAGGTCGTGCAGCCATCCTCAGCATTCAGGAGTATGGACTGTTTGTGGGGACGTAGAGGGTTGACATCACACGTTAGGGGGGGGGGGGGTAGTGATTTACCCTTCACCGCCACGAAACGAAACGATACAGCAGAGTACCTCACCGTTCTGAATATGTATACAATCGATATGACGAACGAGTGACAAGTTCTGCAGGGGGCTTGGTAGATAACCCACACGGGTGAAAACCAGGTTGATGGTATCACAAAAATATGGCAAATTCGTAACTTAGCTCGTGGTTGGTAAGTACCTTTGGAAAATGTGGAATAACTTCGCCCAGCACCATCAGGATTTTGTCCTCCTCTTGCTGCTGTTCCGCGGCCCTATCCTTTTCCTTCTCGGACTCCACGCGAGCCATGTCTGTCTGCCGGTTCTCGTGACGAGTGTTTTTCATCTCCATCGCGTAGCGAAGGGCTACATCCACCCGGTTTCCACTTTGCCGTAGACAGTGCACGGCATCCGGCGTGTTCACACCATGCCTACGAAGCATATCGACCATCCCAACCTCTTCGGGTCTCGGGCGCAGAGGGTCTTCTGGTTCCTCTTTCACCTCTTGGGCTGATGGACCCTCGCGGACCCGGGCGCGGGGCGAGGCTGAAACACAATTTCCCGACATCCACGTCATGCACGAAGAGCGGCATTGGAGGACATCAGCAACCACGGCTTTACAACAAGGCGACTCGAACAAGGGGTGAACAGAAGAATGTCTAGAAAGCTAGTATCAAACGCGCCGGGAGCAAGAACTGAATGGGAGGCGTTGCTGCAGACTGTTGTAGCCCCCTGCAGCTCCGAGGTAAGGTATTTGAGGTAACCCGTGTTGACACTCATCTGCAGAGATTTGGGGATGAGCGTGCAGGACTTCCCGAAGGGCACGCATCTCATCATTGGATTATATGCCTGGGCGCTCGCCTCATGGTGGGTGGATCACTCCTTCATGTCATGTGAAGTGTTCTGAGGCACACACTTACTTAGCGTTCAAGTGTATCATGAAGCACACAACATCCGATATTCTCCGAGATGATTCTACTCAAAACATGAGGAACACGTGTTGACGTCATGATAAACGATCGAGTGTTGCTTGTTCGCACATGAGAGTGCACTCAAGACGAAAGTTTGAGACCTCATGAGCTGTTCCTTTAGCACCGTGGGCAAGTACACCCATTGCGCCCCACCCCCGATACTTCGATTTGGAAGACGAGATGCAAGTTCCCCGTGACAGAGGGTGTTTACCATCACCGGATGATGCGAAAATATGCTCAAAACCTTCATCTTTTGGAAATTACACACGTCCAACTACTGTCCATCGATGCGGTTGTTTGGCTGTCAATTTCAAGAAGTACAAGCGCATCCTTCCTACTCCAATTACTTGGTAGGTTTCTCCGACGATACTTCGGCACTGTACCTGTATCAACTCACAAGGATGTCTGGGTGTTTTGTCGTCATCCATTCTGGCACCAGCCTACACGTTCCGTACACATTTGAGTGAGTATCAGCCGGGGGCATCGTCACACAGGAGGAAGGCAAATCAGGGATTTGGGTTGTTGTCGTCCAACCTCCCCGTGCTTGCCTACGATTAACGAGTGAAGGGTTCATCCATGATAAATAGACCACCGCTCTAGATGTAAGTAAGCCTCTTTCCACACCGCAGAATTGCAAAGAGTTCACCCCCGCCGGAGATACGAAAAACGAACCCACGACCTGCTGCTTCAAGGTTTACAAGGTTATCCACTAGATAGACCACCCCGGGGGCGAATGGTCAGACAATATCACCACTGGAGCAGTTAGCAGTTACTCATGTGTGAAGACGCCCGTATCCCACTGTTACGCATAGATTACAATTTCAAATCTCACCGCGCTGCGGTGCCCCGCTTGAAGCCCCGCCGGCGGACGAAGCGCCCGAATGAGCCATGGCTGACCCCGCTAAAAACCTCGCATTCAGTCCGGCTGCGTGAGGAAGGGCCTGCGGAGCCGCCGCCGCGTACACGAAAGGATTTGCCCCACCCGATGCTTGCAAGTGCTGGGCGAAGGCGCCCTGTTGCTGAAACATAAAACCGGCCCCTGGCCCTGCCGGCATCGCAAACCCTCCGGCTGGAATCCCAGACATCATCGACAGCAATCCAGCAGCAGCCCCGGCTGGAGACTGAAGGAAGGGAAGATTCGTACCTAGCCCTGGGGAGATTTGCGGAGCGATGGCAGGTCGAGGAGCAGGCTGGTGCGGCTGCTGTCGCCGAGGCTTCTTACTGCTTGAAGCAGCAGCAGCAGCAGCAGCAGCAGCAGCAGCAGGGGGGGGGCTCACGATCTCGCAGATGTCGCTGTCATCGCTATCATCGCCTTGAGCTGGTGGCGGCTGTCGCGTCGGAGGCGGTCGTGCCGGCGCTTTTCCCCCTCTTTGGCCACCTTCGGCCTTACGCTTCGCCATGGGGATAGAGAGAACAAGCGGAGGAGGAGAGGTAAGGGCAGCGATGTCCAGGGCTGCCGGGTGTTTGGGTCGGTAGATAGGGGTCCACGCGCTACAGAACAAATATGTCATGGTAGGTAGGGAAGGTATGGATGGATGCATTTGTTGGCCCCCTCAAGAGCAGTGGAGCAGAGCGGCGCGCTGCACGGACACATCCCTCCCCCGGCCCGGACTCTGAAGGTGAGCTGGGGGTGTGATGTATTGGAATTGTATTCGTTGGCGTGATGTGTTGGCGTTGTGTCGGTTGCTCGCTTCTCCCCCCAAGCTTTCTGCTCTGCCTTTGCGCGCCTTCGTGTCCATGTATTTGCTGCGCGAAGGTCCCCCGTCTGGCAGCAGGCTCGTAGCCGACAAGCAGCGTACACTTGGTGGCTTCCTGCGATAGTGCAGTGGCCAACTCGGTCGTGTCTCCCTGCGGTAGAGCAGTGGCCAACGCGTACAAAGTCTGGAAACTGCCTTGCGCTTCTCCTTGAACGACCCTTATTGCTGCCATTGTTTTTCAGGCACAGCAGCCATGGCGACCAACATGTCGAAGAAGCGCAAGTTCGTGGCGGACGGCGTGTTCTACGCCGAGCTCAACGAGGTAAGCCAGCCTGCCACTTACCATCACTCGTCACGAAGGAGCTGATTTCTCTGCGCTGTGGTCCCGAACCACCTCGTTGGGCCCGTACTTGTCATCCAAGTCTTTGCCTGGAAATCACGAATCCGCAACCGCTCGTCTCGGCCGCCAGCTTCTTACCCAGGAGCTTGCCGAGGAGGGTTACGCCGGTGTGGAGGTGCGCGTGACCCCTTTGCGCACTGAGATCATCATCAGCGCCACCCGCCCGCAGAACGTGCTGGGCGAGAAGGGCCAGCGCATCAGGGAGCTCACCTCCGTGGTGCAGAAGCGGTGCGTGCGCTCGGTCGCCTGGAACTCTTGTCTAATTGTGTACACTCCACATGCCAACTTGTACTGCTGTGCACACCTGTTGCTCAAGATAAGCATACGATTAACATACAGCAGGATCCAGCTGGTGGAGAGGTCATGTCAGGCTCCTCGTGTTGCCTGTGTAGCTTCCAACTGAACGCTGTACTCAATAGGTCATTTTTTATGGAAACACAGATAGGAAGGATTGCGTGTCCGACGCTAATCCGTGAAAAATGGGATGATTCGCACGAAGTGAGTCCGCTCGCTCAGTGGCTGTACCAGGTACTTTTACCCAACTTGGTAGACTTCAAGATCTTGGCGCGATTAGCTACTAAGTGTCGCTTGAACTGTTACTGTTGTCGCTTGACCCCTACTGTGTGCAGGTTCAACTTCCCCGACGACGCTGTCGAACTCTACGCGGAGCGAGTCGCCAAGCGCGGCCTGTGCGCGCAGACTCAGGTATGGTGCAGCGGTACTGCTGTAGCACTCGGATCGCACGCGACCTTATGCCTGGCGTTTTACAAGGGTGGAAGTGTGACGGAGTGTGTAGAAAAGATCGCACGTGGATGGTTGATCAGTAAGCTTGCTGCGTTATGGGGTAGCTTGTTCCTCACGGCCGCCAGCCTGACCGTCATTTTACTCCTCTGCATATGTATGCGCTAATAGTTTGGCTTCGAAAATTTTAACATTGTAGCACATTCCGAGTTGAAGCGTAATCACGCGGTGGTGAATACTGTCGTGCTGCGTGTTGCACACGGCCAACGTGTTTGAACCCAACCTGCCTCTGGGTTTGTGTTTCATGCGTATCTACCACACAGCACTTTGTCCATAAATTTTGCACAAGTGTCTGTTACTCAGCTCGGTCAGCGCGCCAGTTTTAACCCCTTGGCGAGGGAACGCGTGGTTGTTAGTGTATGCATTTATTCTTCATGGAGCTCGCTTCACGCACCTGCCTTCATGTTCATCTGTTCTCGGATCGGTCTGTTTCGATAACACTTGCAGGCGGAGTCGCTCAAGTACAAGCTTTTGGGCGGACTTGCCGTGCGCCGCGCATGCTACGGTGTCCTTCGCTTCATCATGGAGTCTGGGGCCAAGGGTGCCGAGGTAGGCGGTGTTTTCTCAGTAGAGCTTTGCGCTCTGAACGATCTCTCTCTTGGACGTCTCGATAAAACCAACGAGCTCCTCTTCTCGGAATGCGTTGGTGTAGCGGATGGCGTGGCGTTTTCTTGAATAGTGGGAAGTGTGCTTCTTTTCGACGGGAAACGGCTGATGTTTTTCTCGTGCATCTGGTGCACCACGGCGATCGACGGCCAAGTTTGGCCTGGGGTTGCTGTAGCTCATCCACCCCACCATATGGCGAATATACAAGTTTCCTTGCGGCACACATGTAGCAGGCTGACATGGTGTGCATTCATGACTCAGGTGATCGTGGCTGGTAAGCTGAGGGCGCAACGTGCGAAGGCCATGAAGTTCCGCGACGGTTACATGATCAAGAGCGGCCGCGTCAGGGAGGGTGAGTTTGTCTCTTTGTAGCCTTGTTTTCCGAGTTGTCTCTCTTTCTTTCGTGTGTAGTTGTCTTCGTTGGCCTGCCCGCGTTCTTGATCTGGGCGAAAGCGGTGCATCGCTCAAGCATAGGTTGAGAGGGTTGACCGCCGCATGGATAGTTCTGGGTTGGTGTGTCATCCCACGACAAGCCCAATGTGTACCCGTCGTCGAGGGTACGCGTTGCCTACTCTTGAGCACAGATTGCTATTGCACCCCAGCCAAGGTGTTGCGTAGGAGTACCTCTCAAATTTTATACTGGTGGCGTCGACCTCATTATGTACGAGGTTGTTTTTCGAACTATCCTGCCGATGGAGGTCAAGAATGTGTCCTTCGTGTGAAGTCATTACTCATGCTCCTCCACGAAAATGTCTAGATTTATCTCGAGGAAGGTCAGCTTTGGAACGGTTTGACGACTTGGATGACCATCCGTGTTCGAGTGTGTCCTCGTATGATTGCATTAAGTACGTTTTTTCGTGGTGCCACAATATGGAGAAGCAAGGTTGGGTACATAAGTCAGAAACGTGCATCGCGACACATCGAGGGTGAAGGTACACCTGATGAGGCCGAGCGCCACCTGAGTAGTAGAGACCCGCATGGAACGGGTGGCACAAGTGATGCCGACCGTGACGCTGTCATGACTCTAGAAAATTATGTTTTGGGTGTGGCGCTTGGCCATGTTCTGCATGAACCCATTTGCCACTCTACATCCTAAATTTGTCGATTTTGTTTCCGTTCGTTTTCTTGCGTTTGTCAGACTACGTGGACCACGCCGTGCGCCACGTTATGATGCGCCAGGGTGTGCTGGGTGTCACCGTGTCCATCATGCTTCCCCACGACCCTACGGTACGTGCAGCATGGTACCTTATGCTTACCATCAGCAGACACGCCTCGATGCGCGTGACTGCCTGCTGTCGCGGATCCTTGCGGCTATGTTTTCGGATTGTGGCGACTCTTCAGAGTAAATTGTTTTTAAATATGACAGTATTACGCTCGTACCCATACCCATGTGGCCATTAGGTAAAATTTTGCTTACGGTACAGTGTTCTGTCGTTGACTTTTGTTGGCGGGTCCATTTTATTTTCGTACCGTATACCTTTTTTGGGTAAGTTAGCCTGTGACCACGGGAATCGACCCCGTCAAGTGTTGGACTTGTACGGACAGAAAAAGGTACTGGGCAGAGAGAACGGAACGGTTTTGAATGTGAAGACAACAAGAACAACAGCATCAACAGTGTTCTGTCGTGCTTCTGACCACCCCCGTTTTCCGCCCGCTTTGCCGCTGTATTCGATTTGTTCGAATGCCTTCTGCCGCAGGGCAAGGAGGGACCGAAGACCCCCCTCTCGGACGTGATCACCATCCTGCCGCCCAAGGAGGAGATTGCTTTGGAAGCTACCCCTAACTTCGGTTAAACCACCAAAAGCATGTGTCATGCTTGGGTAGTGGACTAGGGGCTGCCTACCAGGGGAGGGATTGAAAAGCATTGACGTACCACGTCTGAAGTGGTTATAAGGATGTGTTTTTCGATTTTTTTTGTCCACGACTCCGGTTTATGATATGCACGTGTCCACCCACAGTGTCGAAACGCAATTTGAGCGTGCCGACCCGGGACCCCGCGAGGCCAAAGTGCATGTGCATGCTCAAGGAGAGCTTGTGCGATGCAGCCGGACACGGAGGCATTTTGCCGTCCCTCAAACAATCTCTGTGCCCTCCTGGATTTTTTTTTGTTGCTCCATTCCAAAAGCACTGGCATTACTCTTCCTCCGTGAAACCTTGACCCAACATTGCCAACGTCGCCAAACAGACAATATAAAACGTAGCGCTGTTTATTTAGCGGTAGCAAACTCGACAGCCCTGCGCACAGTCTCCATCGACTCCTGTTCGTCGCTGTTGTTGATGACGGTGAAGTCGAACACCCCGCTCATGACACCATACTCAATGTCTTCCACCGCTTGTCTGACCATCCCTCGCACATCAGCCTCAAGGGTCGGCGAGTCTTTTGCAGCCCCGGCGCTGATGAGTGTTGTCCGTATCCGCTCCTCTATTGCTTCTATCGAGTCAAGGCTTACCCACACGCCAATGAGCGCCAAGTCACCCACGCTCGTTAGCGCTTTTACCAAGGCCATATCCGCGTCAACGACGCACACCTGGAAAGAAGCGAAAGCGTTGCCAGGGTAAGTAAGGCATGACATGCGTTGAGGGATGCGTTAATCTAAACGGGAGTCACACACCTATCGGAGAAGTGACGAAAGTATCCAAAACATCGTTCTGCGTTCACCTAGATGTATACCGCGATCCTCGCCCATCAAGTGGGCGCCTCGAACATTCAAGAGTTAAAGAAGCAAACCTTGACTACTAATTAGTAAAGGCTCACCTTGCCCTTTTCTGTGATCGCGGAAATGTCCTCAAACCTCAACCCGTACGACTCCCCGCTTTCGTCCGTGTAGACGTGCAAAAAGCTGCCCTTCCGCTCGAGTTCTTCGAACTTGACCTGCCTTGTGGAAAAAGCGTCTTCCCCATCGACCTCTGAAGCCCGTAGTGGCCGTGTTGTACACCAAGCCGGCTGCGCTAAGCGGCTGTCTTCGGCTAGAATTTTATTGACGAGCGTGGTTTTCCCCAGACATTCTGGCCCCGACACGACGATAACTCGGGTGGCTTGTGGTCCTGCCATTTCTACGGCCCCATCGGCTGTTGCCCCGCTTGATTCGCCCATGCTCCTCAAAATCGCCCGACCTTGTCCAATGGACCCGGGAAGCATGTCCAGCACGTCGTCACCCTTGAGAGATGACTTCACCTCTCGGTATAGAAGCGGCAACCTGGCAGGGGCTATGAACCCGATCATAACCGCAGCAAAGTCTTGTTTGGGGATCAGCTTGAACAGCACCGCACCGTCGGGGTTCGCGAGGTAGTTCTTAGCCGCCAAGGCAAGGACGAGCACCACAGGGACAGCGAAACGCGCGTCACCCTTCAGCTTGGTTGCGACGTCCTGCTTCCCGCTCGCGACGTCGTCTGCCGTCTTTTCCAGGAGGATCACGTAGGCCACAGAGGCGAGAGCACCCAGCGCAAAGAGCAACCCTTGATCCGCTCCAAATATCTGATATGTTGTCATGGAGGCAAGAAACGAATAGCGAGCGCCTGAGGGTGTTGCCTTTGACGAAGCGAGGCAGCAGTCAGAACCGGTTCCAACGGTAAATACTTGTGCCACCGCAGGACGTTGGTACCGCACCCTTGCAGCCGATTGGTAATTTTCAGAACTCGTGCCAGTGTGAATGCCACCTCAGACTGTCGTAGATTGTGACGTCAGATGACCTGTCGGAGATCTACCTTCGGGGTGTTGCCACAGATAGAGTCAGTGTAGGATGGACGCTGAACCTTGCTTCAACACAAGGTTGCTCGCCCCCTGACTCACAACTATCCGTACTCGTCAGCCTCTCCACCAGAGGTTGAACCGGTGTGTATCCACACCACACATCCCAAAGGGAACTTGCTCACACGCGAACCTGGAGACAACCGCCTCATACCAGAAACGTTTGAAAAAAAACATCTGCCAGTCCCACGGTGAGCTTGCGCACAAACCCACCGCACTTCATGTCGATGCCTGTCACCCAGCGTGAGCTACCAGCACCAGAAGGTGCTTCATGATGTGCAGTGGACACGTACTTGGGACATCGTAATCCTCACATAACTAAACTGAGCGCTCATAGTGATCACGTGTTCCTCACACGTTAAGAATTTCCAACGGCGGCAACTCCCCCGAGAAAAGCAGCACCCGATGTATTGCCCGCACCGACCTGGAACGCCGCGAAAGCGCCGACTGCGCCAAACAGGGCAGCATCCACAACGAGTCGCCGCTTGAGATCTTCGTACGATTCCAGCTCAGCCGCAAACTTGACGGGGTCGACCTCAATTTTCTGTAGAAAAAACGTTGGTTGGGTTGAGAGGTGGAGGGCATACGAGCTGGTTCATCGGCGGGACACTAAATTAGCAAAAGAGTGACACGAATGAGAAGACTCCGCGTTCTTGCACACAGGTTCAATTATAGACAAAAAATGCTCTTTCTTGCTTCCACATCGGAGGAAATAGTTCAACTTCACCGGTCTGTGCGTACCCCGATCATACTACTGTTCTCGGTTGTCATGGTTTCGGGGGATATGTTTGTTGGGTTCCCCCACCAAAATCCGTTATAGCACTGCAAAGAAAACCGAAAAGAACCTCCTCAACAACAAAGAAACCTACCGGTAGTTCAAACCCTTCAAGCTCGTACGCGTCGCTGATGTAGCGCGGTTCGCCTGAATCGGAATTGTGCATGACCTGCCACACAACGGCCATTCGGGAGCAACAGGAAGGGTGTAGCGTGAGATGGAGACCTCGCGTATCTATGTAGTACCACAGGTCAAAGGCGAGGACATGAAACAAGCTTAGACACCGCCTGTCCGACGTCATCAATCTCCTTACAGTAAAGATCAAGCAAAGCGCGTACGCGGTATGACCTCGATACCTCACTCACCTTGAAACCGTCGACACTTCTTACGTAGAAAGCCCGCACAGGCCTGATCAACGAGCAGATAAGGAAACAACAGGCAAACGGAGCGAGAACTCCAAGTTAGAGAACAAGACGTGTTGGCAAGAGACAACTCTGCGAAACGAACGGTGTGTTTCGAACGTATGCTGGAAACATCTGAGATATTGGACCGCTACATTACGTAGACCTCTCAACCTCGCGAACGCATGTATCGACAGATGCGTGGGCAGAGCAATACGAGGGCGGTTGTTTGGGGTGAACAGCTACTGGTCGGCGACTGGGCTAGAACGATAAAAAACCCGCCCTTATTCTCCTGTCAACAACAAGGAAGAAAACAGCGGAGAGAGAGTGAAAGACGGAAATAAGTACCGAAATAGAGAGCAGCCCACTTCAGGAACCATTGAGCTCTGGCTCCCCGGCACAGGGTGGTCGCGTCCCCTTAATGTCGCGCCAGCATCAGCACCTACCACAGCCATCCAACCAGAGTAACTTCTTCCACATCCCACACGCCGGTTACATCTTTGCAGTCCGTGTCAAGCGCTTCGTTGCCTTTGTTGTGGTCTACATCGTACATGGACTCAATTTTGTTGTTTCGATTTCCTGCACTTGTGCCCGTTGGATGAGCAATACGTTCCGCAACCTCTGGAGAGCACAAGAGATAGAGCAGCTGAAGCCAGAGCGCTCACCTCAAGGTGGTGACATCCTCTGCCTTCGACTTTTGATTCTTCTTGCGTGCATACTGATCCTGTGTTTTAGAGGACAAGTCCGAGCCAGCCCGGAACGGTCAGTCTACATTCACGTCTCGGACATGGATGGCCTTGCGTTGTACTGCCTGTGAAACATCGGCGGTTGAAACAGGCGTTTCAACGGCACCTTTCCGTACAACTGGAGACGCGGAATAAAATGGATGGAGCAATGGCAGGACATACACGTACCCAGAGGAAATTACCATCCCTTGAGTGTAAAGACGTAGGAAATTTTTACTCACGTTCCCGATGGAGTCCAGACCGAGTACATACGCTCTCCATCCGCCTGATTCTTCCACCTTCCTCAGCTGACGAATCTGGTGTTACAGAATGCACGCGATTGTTCGGGATGCGCCATAGAGTACGCCATCAGGATACACCCAGACGCTGGCGTTAACCTTCCTAGTACTGGAAGCCCAAATGGGGACACTTTGGGGACACAGCACTCGAATGCCTATTTATCGGACTGTAGTCACCCTAGGCTCCGCTGTGTGCAACGCACGTGAGAACCCTTGGTCTGTCATGCTTGGCTGAGATGGTACGCTGTGTGATATGCTGTGTGGTGTATCTCCTGGGCCTCTGACTTGCTGTACACATCTCCCAACCCGCGTGCCCCCCAGGTCGTAAAACCAAGGTAAAACTGTACATCGCCTGGTACTGGAAAAAATTGTTGCCTTGGCTTCATTATGAACAGTGTCCCCACGTGTTTTGGGGACACTTTTCACAATGAAGCCAAGTCACCCTTGTTCTGGCAAGGAGCTCAGATTCTTTGGAGGAACTGTAGCCCTTCGACCAATGGCTGACAAACGTTTTTGCGACATTTTTTTTGCGGAAGGACTGGGTACTATGATGGTTAACGATAAGAGGCTCTCATTTTCAACAAGGACCACGTGCTACGCTACGTCCAGACACGAGCCAAAGAGGCGGTCCCTGGGGAGTGCTACTGTACATTGGGTACGAACTAACCTCTCCGAACGACACTTCGTTCTCCCACTTTCCCTTGTAGCGCACCACATCTCCCACTTTAGGGAATGGCCTGGCCTCCAGATCGACGACGTCCTCGCCCTCAGCAACAGAGGCATCCGGAGATGAGCTGCCAAGGCGGGATGTCGCATGCCTGGATACCCAATAGTTGTGCCGATGGTCGTGCGGTGCCGAAGGCAACCGACGATACCGCTGTGCTTGGATTCCAGAGACGCGAGGGTGGCTGGCCATTCGTAGTTGTGACGATGGACCCATCCTTGGTAGGGCAAAGTTCCTGGAGGTGCGCATGAGGGGTATGTATGTAGACCGCCAGGTGTTGAACTCTGTGGAGTTTTGTAATGTAGTCTACATACGTGACATGCAGTTGTAAACCACATTCAAGAACACCTGCTGCCGTCGTTATGTAGATGCGACCAAAATGGGAGTCCATCAGAATCATTGACAGGTGCCCTTGTACACACACCAGGAGGAGAACCAAAATACTCTCTTCGAGAACACGAGCAAGCTGCAACACTCTTTCGCGTTCACATGCACCGCAACATGAACACAGCAGCGCGGTCTTGCCAACGCATCAAGGAACGCTATCCCACTCACCATGCGGCTGCACCCGCTGCGAGCGTCAATATCCCCAGCACATGAGCTCCCCACCGCACCATTCTACCCAACTCAAGCAGACCTGCGCGGCCTCCAGAGTGCTGTTGTGTGCCCAACGGGGGCGTTCGCGGCCGCTGTCCCAGCACGTTGCGGTGGAACCTGCATGAAAATAGCGCGCGCGCATCACCCTCTTTTTTTATTTTTCTCTCCAGCAACTCCTATTCCAGTCTGCCGTGCCCCTACGCCTCGGCGAGCCGGCTGTGTGAGCATCCCACCCCACCTGCTTGGTGCCGCAGCAGCTCTCTGTGTTTGGCGCTAGCCAACCCCGGGTGTTTACCCCCTTCATATTCAGCCACGCCTACCTCAGTCCTGATGCCGCGTGCCTCTCGGCGCTCCAGAGCGCCGGTGGCAGGAGCGACACTAGAACGAACCCCGAGCTCTCGACGACGACGAAGGCGACGAAGGTGTGTCATGTACTTACTTACAGTGTGCCCAGTGTCCAGGACAAGAGTCATAGCTTTTGAATGCCAAAGTTTACCTGTTGGTGTGCCACCCGCTACTCATGTTCCTCCACACTACCAGCACCCACCTCGAGCCCATCTGCAATACATGGCCCCAAAAAATTGAATTGTCTGTTTCAACTTGTGCGCAGATGGCTACGTTTGTGTCGCCTACTCGCCAAGCAGAAGTGGAGAGGCATCGGGGTAATGGGCGTCGTGACTATTTTTCTGGCAGCCTTACTGCTCTGCCTGACAGCTTACTTCGAGCAGTGGGGTCAGGCGTTCACAACTGGCTCGTCCCTCGATAGCTCAGCGCCAGCACCACAGACAGAGGACCCCTCGTACTTTGAAGACAAGGACATCCCGAAGGTCTTCACGGATTATGCTGTTCTTCATAACAGCGCTACAGCGAGTCCGATGAACGCCAAGTACGTCGTGTACGAGATGCCAGGGAACACGACCGTGGCGCAATCGCTCTTTGGCTTGGTGAGGGAAGTACTCTTTGACACAACCACGCAGATCCAACCTGTGTTCTTTGGGTGGGGAGGAACTTTTGCGGCCGTTCTGTGTTGTGTGTAGGCGCACGAAGCTTCTCCTCCGTGGTGGCGCTGCCGAATCCCACTTGTACGCATATCCTAGCAATTGCTGAAACTTCCGCTAGGAAGCGTCTGCAAGTTTCATGGTATTAGCCCACCATTTGCTGAAATGTCATGGTAACAAACGTTGCTTGTGTGATCATGCCAGACGTCGACCTACCTGTTCGCCCTCATGAGCGAAAGGGTCCTGCTAGTGCAATGGACGGGTAGCGACGAGTCCCAGGGGTCCAACGACATCGCTGCCGGGAATTCTACTACTGCGGGAGAAAGCTCAGGAACCTCGGGCAGGTGAGGCGCAGCTATCTATGATCTCCACCCGCAACAGTGAGCTTGTGGAGAGGCGTGAGCGGAATATCTGCTGGAGGGTTTTTGATCAACCGTCGTAGATTCTCCCCATACAAATGCGGACCTGGTGCACGGCTGTCCGTTCTGATCTATCTCTGTTCAGTGCCTCCCGTTCCGTGTTACAACGAAGCGAATTGTTGTTGTCGTCGTTGTTGTCTTCACACGAAGCCCGTTCTGACAGATATGGAGCCGCCGATTCCTTAGTCTTTAAGATGTAGAAAAACGAACAAGGCTGCATGTTTCTCTCTGACGGCCCGAGTCGACGAAGGGAAGAGATAGATAACGTGCCCCCCAACCTCACCTTCTGGTTTTGTCCCCCTGCTACAGCACGAGCTCGTTGGAAGAAATATTCCTCGACCCGGGATTTTTTTGGAGCTGGGAGCGGTTCGAGGACCGATGGCTGAACTACTTCGGATATGCCGAGGAGGACCTTGGGTCCACTGTTGTGGATGTAATAGCGAATTACAACAGCTTGGTTTGTGACAACCTCAAGAACTTCATGGGGGACACGCAGTTTATCAAGGTGCGAAATCTTACCCCAATTTGTTTTGGAGGTGTGGAAGGGTGGCTTAAATTTGCGTGGATGTGTTCGAAACTGGAGGTGCTCGCGCAATTTATCGTTGTATTTCGTCTCAACGTGCAAGCATTCCGCCTTGCAATCGTTTGCTCTGTCGCAGATCACCAACACGGAGTATTTTGCCCCGCTCCTGACGGTAAACCAGCACGCTAGTCGAACCGTCTTGGAAGAAATTCCTTCGGTGGACACTTTCGCCAGCCTGAGTAACTGGCTCATGCGCCCAGTGCCAACAGTGACGGCCGCTGTGCGTCGTTTCAGGGAGCGCTACTTGGAAGACAACTACGTAATTGGTAAGTACTGCGCCGAACCGCTTTTTGGTTTGGTTGGGTGTATGCTATCCATGAAATGATCGCGTTGAGTGCCGCCACAATACGTGCACTTGGGCGCGAATGGATCATGGTACGAGTGTGCGCCCGAACAACACATGATTTGAGACACCCTGTCTTCTCTCTTCAAATGCCTTTGTGCCCCCGGGTGTTGTTCGCCGACGGACGCTGTATGGTGCACACGAGTGCGGATCATCAACTGCGGGTGCCGACTCCTTCGGAATATCAACGCCTTCCATTTAGCACAGCGTTGTAGAAGTTGCGTTCACAAGTAGTGCCAGAAACACAAAAATCATGTTAGCGAAACGCCGGCCGCAATTATACAAGGATACACAAACAGTTCGACCTGTGTGCATGATATTGGCGCAAATCTGCTCCGTTTAAGGACACGCACGTGTCATGTGTATGTCCGACCCAGCACGGTTGTCGTTTTATTGTGCTCTTCCTACAACAGTGATGGAGATGGACGTGCTTGCTGATTCAACTGGTGGAAGTGGCATGTCGGCTGCACAGCAGCAGCTCTTCTTCAAAGAGGCCAGTGATGCTAGCTACCGTGCCAAGGGAAACCTGACCCCGGACCAGCAGGTGAGATGAAAGTCAAATGTTATTTTTATTGCCTCCATGTGGTGGAATGATGTGAGAACCACCACTCATTCATTTGGTGCGTACGTATGGGGAATGACTTGGTCGTCGTATCCCCGACGGTGAGTACACCCCGGCCTAGAAGGGGTCCAAGGATAAAATCAGGCGACTCTTTGTTATCGTAGTGTCCTGATTCGTGATCCGTCATTGATTTTGTTGGTATTTTTTGCTCGGCGAGACAATGTACTCTCTCTTGTTGTCTAGATGGAGCCTTCTGTTCCTGCTGCTCTTTTTCGGAATTCGCCCGCCTTTGGTTTGTGTTTGTGAAACGTTTTTGTGAAAATGTTTTCGTGTTGTTTGATGATTTTCTGGGTCCATTTGGCGGGTATCTGTGAATACCAATACTGTTGGTGCTGCCGCCAAACATGTTTTAATCGTGATATTTGTATTCATGTAATATCTGTTTTTCTTGTTCTTGTGTCTGGCCGTTCCATGTTATTGCATCACCCGCGGTGCCCTCTTTACCCCACTCCGGAAGGAGGCCTTATACAACTCAAGGTTTTACGTCTTCGGTACTGTGTTTTTGCCCACGCGTCCTTTGCATTTGTCGTGATGACAGGGCATCGTCGTGCTGGTGGTGACTGATGACGAGGAAGGACTACAGTCACGAGTAGCAGACTTGGGGCAGGACAGCTTGGGGGCGGCGGGGGTAGTAGCCATCACAGGGCCACGAGGCTTCGGCACGACCCGCATCTTGACGGAGCTTCAGCAGGCGTGGCTTCTGGGATACGGGGACGTGAGCATCGTCTCACCGGTGAGTGCTCTCGGCGGTTTGTCTTCGTTGTCATTGTGCCTCTTCGATACATGCGCCTTCGATAGGGTGATCCAGCCCTGTGGGTGAAGCAGGATTGAAGCATCGCACGTGTGAGTTAACTGTAAAGACGATCAGCACTCAAATGTGCGCTCCTACGACCGTTTGGATCCGCAGGCTTCACCAATTGGTGTTTTGGGGCATGCACGGATGAGCGTGTCGCCGATTGTGATTTTGGACAGCCACACTGCCCACCAGTCGACTTCTTCACAACCCTGTCTTGCTGACATCGGGCGGGTTCAGGAGGCCAGCTGCTTCAGTTCAGCTATGCTTTCAAGGCTGAGCTACGACCCCAATGTGCCCTGCCTTGGCGACCCACCCACGACAGTAAATAGTTGCAACGCGGCGAGAGATCGTGCTCGAAATCTACGGCTGGAGCTGTGACACTCTCCCTCGTTCATGTGTACAAAGTGACGTGTTTCGTGCGGCTGTGACGCGTGCGTTGTGTTTTTTGTCGTCAAAGTTGGCCGGTCGGTGTGCGTGGTGTCTCGAGTGCAATGTGCTTCATGTTAGCTGGGTTGTGCATACAATACGACGTCGTCGTTCACCCATGTACATTTAACACTCACCAAAACTAGTTACTGCTTGTGTTTTATTGTATTCGTATGTAGCAATTTACTTACGTATCGTTTACGGGGTTGCCAACAGCTGTGCGCAAGTGCTCAAGGCACATTTAGCCTGTCTTTGTAACAGTATCAAGTATTATCTCTGATGGCCTCCTCTATTGTGTTGATGTTGGCAGTTGTGTGGTGATCCACCCGCTTTCCGTTCTTGTAAAAGATGAGCATCGGCAGCCCACGCACACCCAGCTTTGCCGCAAGCTCCTGCGAGGTTGTGGCAACAGCACGGAACGTGTCACCAGTGGGAAATTATAGTGAGAAGAGAAGAAATAAAGCAGTTTGCGGTCGTCCTGGTTGCGATTGTTACCGTGCCACGCATCGTCCGGACGCAGCGAACGACACTTGGTTCACTCGGCATGGAATTTGAAAACGAAACGCAACTTCCTGCAATTACTGGCATCGTGCAGTAAACAAATAGGCCATGTGGATTCCATCAGACCCACTCACCTCGTGGTGTGCCTTGTTGATCTTGCAGCACAGAACCTCAGGGTGCTTGGTGATGAGCTTCAGCAATTTAGGTTGCAGTCCCTTGCAAACACGGCACCAGCCGGCATGAATTTGGACCATCATGAGTTTGTGTGGAACTCTCCAGTTTCCTTGAGCGTCCTCGTACCCCTCATGTTCATCCGCCCCTGCTGCCCTAGATACCACGTCCTCGAAGTGCTCCGCTGAAGTAATCTGCACGGAAAAAGCAAGGTGGCTTCGCGTGTCAAGGCATACATCTATCTCCAACGTTTTTCTTGAGGGAGACCTCAACACACACGTGTGGGCCTTTGTTTCGCCGGAATACCCGAAGTGGGCAAACTACGCCCCCCCCGGACTTAACTCGGAAATCCATAGGACAGGCCACATTGGAACCGAGAGTCATTGGAGGAGACAAAATATTCGCCTGCATCCGCGTGTACATGCACTATTGGAGCGTGTGTCTTCGGCTGTCCCTCCACCCTGCAATCGATTCTCTGGTGTTTGCTTTCCCGATTCGCCCTGCCTCCGACTGCGAAACGCTGGCTGATTTATTACCTATGAGCATGAAGATCTTGATGAGCAGCGACATGAAGAAGCGAGCACCGGCTAGCTTATTTGGAACTGCTGTTCTCACAAGCGTGATCGCGCTCGCCACATGCTACTGTAGCAGCAATCCTTTCACTCCTACTCTGTCCCAAGCAACAACCCTTCAGGCGTGGGTTTGACAGTAACTCGTTCACATGTTCTAATCCGAACAGGATTGGTTTCTGCCGCGAAAAAAAAAGCAGGAAGAATTTTGTCCGCGATATCTTATCCGCGAATTTTCTACCGCGGCCAACTATTTCAGCTCGCAAAAGGTGGAGTTTTCTCTCAACTGCGGCATTTTCAACTTCTACTGCTGCTATAGTCTGGTCTGTACCTGTTCTGCTGTCGTTGTGCATGAATACAACTAGCATAATAGCACACGGCCCAGCAATCGAAGAAGATACATTTTTCTCCCGTTTACGAATTGAACCGTTATCCTTACGGATCCGATCCTTCTCCCAACTTCCGCAAAGAATTCGGCAAAAGCCGCCCGCCGCCTGTTCGCGCAACGCAAGTTTATGGCGTTTGATTTGGAGCACAAAGTTCGTTGTAACCAAGCACCACGCATGTTCAAAGGAAAAAGCGGGCCTCGGATTGGAGGCAGCTCTGCGTGAGCAGGGCAATGCATAACTTGAAAGGTGGACGATTCTCCAAAACCGGTGTTGAGGATCTCCACAGACTCGCGCTAATGGAGCAACAAACCAAACGCCACCCCCTAGACATCATGTGATACAATGCACCAGCTGCCAACACCTACATAGAGTCACGGGAATGGATGGGGTGCCAAAAGATGTAAGCCCACCTCGCTGTTGATATCCGCCGAGAGAATGCATCCGGCGGGAGGAGTGTGGCATCACATCCCATCACGATACATACACACAAAAGTTGGTTGGTCACAAGTGAGTGCAACGAAAAGCTCACCTCGAAGATGACCTCTTGCGCCACAGATCTTCTATCGGCGTACCTGGAGAACTCTTCGTAGAGGGTCACCTGCCCGTTTGATACCGATACCGAGGCCGCACAAGAGCAGAACAGAGCGTAAGGGCCAACAAGCACGGGTGTATACATCCCGCAACACGGGGGGATGTGTACTCGCGCGTATCTTGCCATGGGCCACTCCTGGTGCGTTGCCTGTCCATGTGTCCTTGTCGGCGCGTGCGTGCTCTTGCCAAATGAATTTTCACGGGGAACACGATACATACCAAAAGCCTGTTGGTGACGTTGCACAAAAATGGATACTTCATACTTCGAGTACATGTCAAACAGCGCACGCTGGCAGAAATGATCATCATGCCACCGCCGCCGCCGCTGCGGCCCTCCACTGCGATGATGGTGATCCAGCGAAACAAACCGATAGCATTACCTGTAACACAGCTAAGCATTACCTGTAACACAGCTAAGCATGACCTTGGGAGCGACACCCCGCCGCGAGTTTTCTGAACACGACGTTGTTCGCACCGCACCATGGAGACGGGGGGGCGCTCAAGTAAATAGTGAACAAAAACTACAGCAGTGGCCTCGTCTTAAATATTAGAAACGTCAAGTCGAAACGCATTTACTTGCAGTGCTGATGACGCTTGAGGGAAAACGGAAAACATCAGGAAAACATCGGGGAGGGTTGCGCACCTTGGCCGTATCAGCAGCACCAGACGCGGAACTCGCCGCTTCCCCGGCTGCTGCCATGCGGCATCCGGGCATGCGAGACGCAGCTCTTTGTGCGCCACCTATCAACACCAACGAGGCGTCACGAGCATCGGATATGAAAACAACGACAACCGCCTTGTCCATAGCGTGAGATGCCGATCTCAAACGCCTTGGCTGCGATGCTCAAGGTCAGTCGCTTCTAAACATGTACCTGCACAGCAATGGATACATCAAGTACTTGCCCATGGTTCTCTTCTTGTTTGCATGCTACATCCACGCTTTGTACTCTTACCTCGAGCAGGATATAACCATACAAAAGATGGAGCTAGTCCATAGACTCCTGGCTGCAGAAGGGCTAGCCCCAAGCACGCACACCTCATGAGCATGTCTGTGTACTTCGTTAAGCATAAAAGTGGACGTTGCTCCTGCTTGTCCTGCCTGCTGCCTGGCTGGCCCGTGCTGCCCTCGCGGGGGGGGGACGACCGACGTTACTCCGCACATACCATGGTCTTCACTACCGCGCCCCTGATGCGGCGAAATTATTGCCGTGGGTGGTCGTGTTGGCTACGAATGAGAGCTGCTGCTACAGCTGTGTTCAACAGCAGCGCAGCTTGTTCCTGCTTGCGAAGGATGACGAAGCTTGCTGCCAATGGTATGAAGCCCGCCTCAGGGAAGAGCAGTGTGCTCAAGAAAACGTCGAAAAGGTCGAGCCAGCCGAACGAACCAGGAGCTGCAGTGCTGAGATACAAGGGCAGCAAGCACTTCAGACAGAGGTGTGGCTGTGAATGGTGGTCCCTGTAAGTGTGTGCTGCTTCACGTGCTGACCCTCCCCATCCAGCAGAATTGATTGGAGACACCGATGTATGCTGTATGCACACTAGATCCGTGTGATCGCCTGCCCCAACCTGACCCTTGTCTCCCAACGTGACATGTGTACCACAGGGTTGTTTGCTCGGTGCTGAGCGGACGGGCCATCAGGATTGATGACATTCGACCGTTCCCTACGACCACGGACTACCAGGAGGAAGTTCAGGTGTGTGCCTGCAAATGGATAATTCCTCGTGCGTTTGGGTTCGTTAACCCTCCTATATGCATTTGTAGCACGCAGTTTGTTGCAGGATATCGGCCCAGAAAAAATCGCGGCCGCTCATTGAGAGAGGCTGTACAGTCCCGAGGGACGAAGGTTAACTTGGGTTCAGTGTGGAAAGTGCCCCTATATGCTACACTTTCCGTACTAAAGTCAGCAAATCTTCTAGTGCCAGGCTTGTACTGTTTACCACCTAAGAGACACGCGGGTTGGGAGATATTTGTACATCAAGCCAGAGGCCGGGGAAGGCACAGGCATCACAGCAGTGTATCACACAGCGTACCACCTCTCACAAGCATCCTAGACCAAGGTTTCCCGCGCGCGTTCCACACAGCGGAGCATAGTGACGACTACGGGGCGGAAATCAAATGTTTTTAGTGCTGTGCCCGCAAAGTGTCCCCGTTTGGGTTTCCAGTACTAAGAGGGTTAAGTGCCTTGCTTAGTGGAAATCTCACAGATACTCGCACAAGTTCAAATGCAAGAATCCCTCCAACTGCACACCAGACTACCGGAAAGCGATGCACAAACACCAGTTTCTAGTGTGTCATGTCTCTAGGTAGCGCGTTGCTTTGGGCTGGGACTCTCTTGTTGCTTGGCTGCATACGATTTTTTCCTGCCCTCTCCCGCTTGCTTACTCGTACCTATCACGCTCGCCGGGCCTCCCGCAGATGGGTATCATGGGCCATGAAGCGGCGTTCCTGCGACTCGTCGATAAGCTGACCAACGGGACGCAGGTACTGCAGCCTGTACCGAGCCTTTTAGATGAGTTTGTTGTTGGTGTGCTTTTATTTTACTAAGCATGTTATTTTTACTCACTTCCTCTGGAGAAGTCGATACACATGTCATCCAGTACCAGCGTTAAGTTAGAGTTTCTATATATAGTATGTTGGGCTTGAGAATGTCTGTGTTTTTCCTTTCCTGTTGGGGATGAAGTTATGGCCTTTGAAAGGTGTCAAAACCTCCGCAAACACCCCTTTTCGGCGCCCTGTACGTGGTCTCTCCGCCCACAGGTCGAGATTAACGAAACAGGCACAACGTTGAGGTTCAAGCCCGGCTACGTAACAGGTGGACGCGAGAGTCACGACTGCGGCACTAGTCGTTCGCTCGGATGGTTCATCGAGGGCCTCCTCCCGCTGGCTCTGTTCAGGTGAGGTTATCAGGGCGCGGTAATGAAAATTGATAACATGACAGTACCTAGACGGGTCTTGCGCACGTTATTTTTCTGTACCAGCACATTTGACCCTGTATACTTTTGCTCACCGTGATGCCTGTCCACCTGTCTTCGCTGCTTGCCCGCCCCTATTCCTTGCAACATGTCTCAGCAAAACCCCGTTCAACCTTACTCTGTCTGGGATCACAAATGACGACGTGGATCTGTCCGTGGATGCCCTCAAAGCTGTAACGCTGCCACTCCTCAAGCACTTCGGGGTGGCAGAAGAGGGCGGCCTTGAGCTTAAGGTACGTTTTGCGCGAGTTTCCCATGGGTCATCGTGATACTTGTCCACCCAGGGTATCATATTGATCCTGTCTTCGCGAGATACTCCCGCTGCCTGTACATCGAGCTGTTTACCCGCAACTTGACATCTTGTTTCGGCTCCCCGTACTTTTGAACATCCGTCGTGCAATGCTTCAAGGTCAAGCGCCGCGGAGCACCACCAGGCGGGGGAGGTCTCGTGGAGTTCAGATGTCCAATCGTGAGGGAGCTCAAGCCAATCGACTTCACAGAGCCGGGGCTGATCAAGCGAATACGCGGGAACGCTTACTGCACCAAGGTTTCCCCGCAAATTGCCAACCGCGTCGCAGAGTCTTCTCGAGGTGTGTGCTCAGAGCTGATTTGGGGTACACGCAGCAGGGTCTGGATCAACCGGACATATTTTTCGGTCTTGATTCTGTGTACATGCGGCTGTCCCTCATTTTGACTTGGGCAACCACAACCGTTCAGCCAGCCGTTTGCGTTTCATCCCGGCACGCCTCCCCTCACCGCACCGCGACCACAGGCTTGTTGAATCGCCTTCTCCCTGATGTGTGGGTCCATACCGACCATCATGCTGGTCGCACCGGAGGGGAATCGCCTGGGTTCGCTTTGAGCCTCGTAGCGGAGTCGACGACTGGTGTTCTTCTGGTGGCCGAGACTGCGGCTGACAAGGTACTGTGCGTACGCTGACTCCCGCAGACGGCGACATGCTGATACTGCTTCAGTGATCAGACAGGTCTCGCAGCGGTGTCGAACTCTTCTGCGAGCAATTTTCCTGTGCAGATTCCCACAAGATTGGTCAGGTTGCTCGGCTTTCGTTAGTCCCTCTCACAAAGCTCAGTTGCTATGAGTCAGATATCAATTACGTTCCTTGAGTCGGGCCCCGGTAACATGTGTGACCCGCCCGCTCGCCCGAATCGATGTACCTACCCACAGGGAACACTCCCGGAGGACCTTGGGAACTTCGGCAGCAAGCTTATCTTGGAGGAAATCAAGTGAGTTCGAACGCCACCAACCAGAGGCAGCCATACGGACCTTCTCTCTTTCGTGCATGGTTGCTTGATCGCCTTGCTTCGTTGAGCAAACGAACGCGTTTGCGATGCAGAGCCAGCTGCGTCTGACGATGTATCAAATGAGTTATTATTAGAACGTCACCAACCAGAGGTGACCATTCGGACCTCGTCTCTTTTGTGCATGACTCCAATATCTTTATACGTCGTCGAGCAAACGCAACAGTCTGCCATGCAGAGCCAGCTGCATCTGATGATGAAGCTGTCCCCTACCCGCTCCCACCGCCTGCTGCTGATTTGCCTGAAACAGAAACGGCGGGTGCGTAGACTCGTCCCACCAGAGCTTGGCGATGCTCCTAATGGTTCTGTGCCCCGAGGACGTGAGGTGAGGTTTGCCCTACTGCTGTACCTGCCCAATGTATCATTGCTATTGTGCTGGTATCAATGTTGGTACGCTGCAAATCTCAAAAGCCGAAGTAGGCAGTTGCAATACCATTTCCTGCGTCTCATTGTCACATCTTGTTTACACTGCCGTCTGCAGCCGTCTCCGCATCGGCAAGCTCACACGGTACAGCGTGACCTACCTCCGGCACTTGCGAGACTTCTTCGGAGCGTACTTCCGACTGAAACCAGACCCTCAGACATCAACGGTGAGCCAAGCTAGCAGTGTGGATTCTTACAACGTTACACCGAAGTTGTAGGTCAAGGTGAAAGCAGGAGTTCTTCGTCCGATAGTTCAATCAATACAAACGCAGTCGGAGGCTGGCCGGGCAATATCCCCTGAACGCCCCCACCACAACCGATGCTTCTCTCTTGCCGCGCTTGCTCCGGTGTGCGGCAACAGGTGCTGGTTTCGTGCCAAGGCATCGGCTTCAAAAACTTGTCAAGAGGGGCAACATGATCGCGTTTTGCAACGTAGGGGAGTAATATAAAGTCAAGATGCGCTTGATGGGTAGCACCCACGCAATCTGGACAGGTGGTCGAAACCTCATGTATCCCTCTGCAGAAGTATGCAAGGTTGGGATAACAAATCCGGAGACTTGATGAGAGCTTTGAGAGCTTAATATTGCCGATTTACAGCAGTATTATCTTAAGACTGTTGGTTTAAGAGCACGAAAGCTATCGTCAAGTGCGTCGGCATGGACACGAGGCACATGAGCGGCAAGTTCAACAGCCCAGACAACCGGTACAACCGCAACCATCGCAACACTACGCTCGTGCCCGAGGCACGTGCCGTGGCCCATCCAAGGACGGACGACCAGCGTGCTGGCGAGCTGATTATCATACCGAACGCCATACACCAACTTGACAAACGCTTTCGCTGGAACGGCCGTGCCGCAAGAAGCAACGGCACATGGGTAAGTGCTAGCACCGCCGCCACCTGCCAGCTGAGAAGAGCCGTCACGGAGCACGCATAGCCTAGCACGCACGACATAACTGTTTTGGGCCCCACCCAAGTTGCGAGTCTTTGTGGGCTGCCTGCTTGCCTCGGCGAGCATACGTACACAGCCAACACCAACATATACCCAGCCAGATCTGCCACCTTGAGGTACACCCCCAGAGCTGTCTCAGACGGCTCGGGCCAAGCAGATGCGATCCACAAGAGGAGCGCCCCGAACACCTCAAACGTTGCCACGACCAGCACAGCCGTGGCGAGGGTTTTGTCTCCGTTGAGTGTTGAAAGGCGTCTTCCTTGCAGCCCCAGCGGGACTAGCAGCAAAACCAGCGCGTAAGCATATTCACCTTAACCGTATTTAGTTTCGCAAATGGAGCGCACGCGGAGAGGGGGCAGCGTCAGGCGATAAGGTTAAAGTTAATAAAAAACTCAGCGATGTTCTGATTTTGAAGCGTTGGCTTCAGTCTCATCGTTCGATATCCGTGGGAGGAACTTTCATTCGCATCCCCCACCCCTGGCCCGACCCGGGCTCAATGCTGATCTCGGGCTACAGTGCAGATCTTGTGGCGCCAAGTATGGTTCGGTAGGGAATCACAAACCATGACCCCTCCCGGAGTTTGAGCAGCTTGCACCTCTTGTGGCCGACACGACTCGGCCTTGACTGTTCCTTGTCGGTTTCGCCAAAAAACGCAGCAACGTTCTGATTAATATTTAGTCGTGCAATGCGCGCACACAACAACGAGCCAGGTAAGTGTTAATAAGCAACCGAAGAAGGAACGGAGTTCTTGGCAGGGGGACACTTCGAGCACGCAAGAAAACGCAACGCACCTATGGAGACGAATGCTGCCTTAGACAGCATGATGTAGCTGAAGAACGAGTGGTGTAGCTCCTCCTCCAAGTTCGAAACGCCGCGGATGATACTAACCACGGCGGCGGTGGTACTGACGCCTGAACCTGAAGAAACAGCGCGCTTGCCGGTGCCCGCTGGCTCCCCTCCAGTCCTCCCGAGGCCTCGGATTGTCAAGGCATCCACGCTGTGCCTCAAGAAGTGCGCGTGCGGCCCACTTGGCCCCATCACGGCAGATCCCATAAAACCCAGCATCCCGAAGAGCCGGTCGAAGTATCCTTGAACAGCATCGCTCTTTTTTGGCACATGCCGGTCAACCGCTGTGGCAGCCTGTCCCACTGCATCTAAGCAGGCGAGTTGATCTCCGTGCAGAGGAGCGGAGCAAGTGTCTAGCCGAACCCCGACTCCCTGGCGTTCGTGATGAATCACTGCCACATTGAGAAGGTCCATATTCGGGAGTTCGCCGTTTACCCCTGAGAGCAGAAAGCATGATTTTGCAGGGTTAGGGGTGTTTTTGTGTAGTTGTATTTGTTTTTGTTGAGGAAAGGCTGAGGAAAAGCTCGCAAATTGCTGTGCAAATACATCCAGGCCATCAATCATACTCCACCACGAGGAGTTTATTCGTTTCTCGGGCGGAACTGCTTCCAGACTTCGCCTCGAAGAGGTGTCGTACCTGACGTGAGCAATTGCACCACCTGAGGCTCTCCCGGCTCATCGTATTCTAGAGACAAGGCTGCCCGCATCACTCCACAGTGTTGAATCGATCTTGTCATGTTGGAATCCTTTGTGTGCCTGCAGCACGACAAACACAACAGCAAAACACAACGAGAAACGGATGTCCGTAGAGTATCACACATCACGAAAAAGGAGCGGTGATGTTCCGTTGGCGGGGAAGATGTGAAGAGTGTGGCAGCGGTACATAAAACTTTGTAGCGGAGTTGCGACACTCCCAAAACCTGCAGTGACGGGGGAGTGCGGGGGAAATGGTTAGGTCGTTTCGTGGCAGACCTTTACATCGTGTTGCTTCGCTCAGAGGTAAAACAATATGCACAGAACAATCACGCTTTGAACTTCTCAAGGAAGTCTTAAACGGCCATAACAACGGCGCCGGCAAAGATAAATGGCTGCCAAAATAAGCCGAGCGCTCAACAATGTGGTGGGGTCGTGAGCGAGAAGAACGTATCAAGCTGAAGCCCTTCCACGCCCCTCACCTCTCGAGCAAATCCAGGGTATCCGTGTGGTAATCGTCGATGAATCTCTTGACCCCCAGGAACAAGCGATCCACGCCCTGCCCATCCTCATCGGCGATGAGCACGACTATTCGCTTCGACATCCACCCCACACGATCCTTGAGATACTTGAGGACCGACAGAGAGAGCGACAGTCCCGTGAAGGTTGGTTGGTCTAGCATGTCCTCCGCCGCACCAGATAGGTCTTGAGATGTCGTCAGTACCATGCACTCCTTGCCGTCTGACCCTGGTGCCGGGTCCAGTATGGTGTACACGCTAGGCGGTATGCAGGAAAGGGTGCACCAAGGCAGCAGCAGTGCAGCGAAGCGCTTGTGTGCTGTCACCCCCATTATTTTGTTCCAGAGGTTACACTCATTTCGGTATGTTTGGAAGCACCAGCCGGGGTCACACACGAGGCAGGCCACACACACGAGATTTCATGGGAGTTTTGTGCAGAAAGTTTTGATCAAAACGTCAAATAAAGACTACCCGTTCGAGGTAAAACCGGGTAGAAAGATGCGTCAAGAAGTCCATGCAGAGCTGTAACTGGATACTGGAGATACGGATACTTTTACATATTGGAGCATGTTTTTCTCACATTGAGCCGTGATGCCATCCGCAACAAGATCACCTACAGCTATACATTTCGTGGCACATCCCTTGCTAGTCTGCTACGTAGGCCAACGACATTTTTTCCGGGGACAAACGCTCCGTTACGTCGTGCGCTACATTACATGGCACTTCGAAGAGGAGCACAAGTTTCCCGCTTCGAGCACGCACGAAACAACCCGACGAGCTGAATCTGAACGATGAGATTCTCCGCACAACGGTTCCCATGTTGTGTTCACCTATTTCGCAGTCCGGAGCGTGACGTCGGTCTCTCGTAAAAGCTGTGAGTGTAGCATGGAAGGTCCATCCCATGCAGCACTCTGCAAACCCATTCCGCACCCGTGGCACCATCCTGATCGAGAAATAACCGGTTGAGCGCAGCCCAATGTTCCGATGCAGGGTTAGGGGTCCGTTGACTGTTGGTGACTTCTCATTGGGTGGTATCCACCCTCTAGGCATTATACATTGTACACTATACACGCTGTAGTACACCAGGATTCTTCTAGGGCAGGAGCCGACATCTAGATCCCTATAGCGGTCTTGCAGGGCAACGCTTCACCTGCTGAGGGTAGGCTTTGGTGAGCCGCGCAGGCTTCGCCCAGTCGACGTCGGCGACCGTGAGCTTGGTCGAAGTGTGGTGCACGAGCATCGCGTTCTCGTCGAAGAAGGTTCCCCTCGGTTTGGATTCTCCGGTAGTCAGTGTCACCAGGGGGAACAGCAGCACCCACACGCAGCCCAGAAAGAATGACACGCACGACGCTCCACGTATCCGACGATCCCACGCCGTGTTGGTGTCGACTTTGCCCGGAGCAGCAGCTCCGGCTGCTGCTGCTGTCGTTTCGTGCTGCATGCAGTTTGTCTCGTTCCCTCTGTTCTTACTTCCTTGTTTTCCCTGGGACCCAGTCATCGTATCGTATCGTATCGTATCTCCCACTCGTAGAGAGAGTGGGTTCCTCTGAAGTTGCCAGGTGTGCCAGCCACTCTAGTGATACTAGTCACAGCAGTATCCTAGCAGCCTACACGTACTGCTGTGTGGCAGGTGGTGTGGCGAAACTTGAAATCAAATGGGCACGATCCACAGAATGTACTACGCGACACGGACCAGAGGGGGGTGGTAGTTTAGCGCACTATCTGCGTTGCCCCCGTCCGCAGCTTGGGATCGAGTACACTCACACACAACCTCCCCACACACACAAACACGCGCGCACCTGCTCAAGTACAAACAACGGACTCTTATTCTCTGTTCTGTCCGGGGGCAGATTGATCTTTGGCTGGTAGGTGTGTAAGAGTGTGAGAGTACCGAGATCTGTCTATTTTTCAAAAATTGCGGTACGCATATCTTGAGAGCAGGACATCACAGCAGCGCAGTTCGTGCTTTGCTGTATCCCGCAACACCAGCACCAGGCAGTTTTCAATTTCTCTGCGTTGGTGATGGGCTAGGGGGGGCTGCAACCGACCCCAGACTGCATGCGTAGAAAGCGTTGGCGTTGTTGTAGCTTATGCAAGCGCATTTTTTGCCGATCAAACTCTAAATATTAGTCAGCAATGAAATGTTCATGTAGAAAACATGTACCATACAATGTATATCACGTCGAGAAGAACGACACGAGATGCTTACTTGGGCAAAATCTCCACCCCGTACAGTCTCTGGACGACAAGCCTATCAGATATGGAGGTGCATATTGGCTGAGCTGTTTCCGCGGGACACCTTTTTTAGCCATGTTGGACAGTGGTCGCCTTGTCCATGAGTTGTCGAGCACCTTGTTTACACAGGTGATCGTCGATCGACACCCTTTGCCACGAGTTCGCAGCAGCTGTTACACCTTGGTTCATCGCCGACTAAGAGACCAAACCCGCCGCCATTACCCAGCTGTCGCACACAGCGTTCACATGCTGTTTGCCCTCCAGGAAGCATGGCTGGTCAGCAGCCTCTCCGGCGGCTCGGTCTCGACGACGACCTCGTTTCGCGGTTAGCTTCTGCAGGATTGCACACGGCAGGAGACATGTTCTCCAAGACCGAGCTCCAGCTGGTGCAGAGCTTGGACGCCAGCCGCGAGAAGGTCGTGGAGCTGCTGGACTACGTGTCGACAAGGATCGTACCCGAGCAGGCGAAGACGGCCGGCGACCTCCTTCGAGAACGAAGAGAGGCAGGCGCGAGCTTCTTCGTAGCCACAGGAATTCAACCACTAGACGATGCTTTGCAGGTACGTAGACTGGACCAGCATCATCGCGTTCCGCTCTGTGCTGCGCTTCCCATCTTGTCCTGTCTCCAAGCACTATTAATCCTTGGGTTTAACTGTTGCTCTTTGTCTCCTGGAGGGTATGTATTATATCAGGACGCACCCAAGGTGTGACGTGTGCTACGCCTGTTGTTTGGTGTCTTGGGTCATCGGGTTTCTCCGCCATACTCATCTCGTGACTTTTTGTGTCGAGAACGTAGCGGTGTCAATTTAGAATGGTTGATCACGACGTATGTTGAGGCCTCAGGACCGCCCTGCGGAACTTTCACCTTTTCAGTTTAGTGCCTCACCTTTACCTTGTCCCACAGATTCGAGTCCGCACACCCGTCACGCGCTTGGCGTCAAACCTGCACGTCTACTTCTGACACTCCTTGTTGTTGTTGCTCTCCGGCCTGCCTATCCTCTTTCGGCGGATGATTATAGGGTGGCTTTCCCACGGGCATGATCACGGAGTTAGTTGGACCAGCGGGCATCGGGAAGACGCAGACTTGCCTCCAGGTTGCTGCGCAGGCTTGCCTTCCTGCAAAGCTGGGTGGCCTAGGCGAAGACGCGGGCGTGGTCTACTTAGATACAGAGCGAAAGGTTAGCTTTTTTGTTGCTATTTTGGAGACCGATGGGGGTATTAGGCTTTCATCCAGGGGTAGCGGGGTTGAGCTTCGGGCGATACCACGCGGGGGAAGCGACTTGAGCGTTCGTAGCTTAGAGCACGTGTTGGTGCGCTTGTTTCTGGGGTTTGGTGTCGGCACGAGACGCACCAAGCGATGTCTGTCTGCTGGAAGTATTGTCTCGTAGGTCAACCATGGGCGACAAATTTCTCTCACCCTTGACAGATCAAACACTACTGTAATGGTCTTGACAAAACACAGGTATTACCCGTGTTTGCTGCACAAAGCTATGCCCCTTTGTACCCTGCGAGCGGCAACGTACCTTCATCCCTTTTTTTTCGCCATGGCAGTTCTCGCCTGACCGGTTGGTGGAAATTGCGAGCGAGCGACATCCCGGGCACTACGGAGAATTCTCGACCGAAAAGGGCTCGATGGAGCGCCTTCTCAATCAGGTAAATCGCGAGAGTCACATGCTGAAAGCTACTGACGCGGTGCCACCTCCTGCTGTTCCCAGCTCTGCACAGAACATCTCGAGGTTGTGACTGTTTTCTCTGAACAACGGTGTACCTTCACCACCTTTCACGATGTTTGATTCCGGATCAAATGCCGTCCCTCTCGCTCTATCTCTCTGTGTGTGCGTCTGTCTGTCTGTCTGCCTGTCTGTGTGTCTCACTATATATATCTGCCCCTCTCTCTGCCTCTCTCTCTCTCTCTGTCTCTATCTCTGTCTCTATCTCAACTCTCTCTCTCTCTCTCTCTCTCTCTCTCTCTCTATCTATCTATCTATCTATCTATCTATCTCAACTCTGTCTCAACTCTGTCTCAACTCTGTCTCAACTCTCTCTCAACTCTCTCTCACCTCTCTCTCTCTCTCTCTCTCTCTCTCTCTCTCTCTCTCTCTCTCTCTCTCTCTGTCGATGGGTCTCTCTCTGTCGATGGGTCTCTCTCTGTCGATGGGTCTCTCTCTGATTGGCGGTTGTGAAGGTGACCGTCTTCCCGGTCGACAACTCCGCCGCCCTCGTGGATCGCTTGGAGACTCTTCAGGCCCGCATGATCGAGAGCAACGTCCGTCTGATTGTTCTTGATTCCATCGCAGCTCTCGCTCGTCGGGTGAGTACAATTGTACCGCAGTACTGCAACGACCCTCTCGAGACACAACACAGTAAAACAACAGTAGATAGACCACCGGTGGTGAAGATAACTTTTTTCAAGCCATCAAATACCATCACCGGGGTAGTTTTCCCCCGCGCCGGCCACGTTGACTTGGCCTCGTACACCTGTCTGTGGTCATGACATATTCCTCTCTCTTCAACACCATCCCCATCATTCCATGTGAGCCTAACTCATGGACGTTTGGTAGCTGTACAGTAGGTCTTCGAAGTGCACCGATACATACATACCACAACGCCGATTTTTGGTCGCAAGAGTCGTTTTGTAAGTCAACGCGTGTGTCGTGTTCGGAACAAGCGATGAACCCACCGTTGTCATCGGTGTGCTGTTTGCCGCGTTTCTCCTCGTTTCTTTTTTCTCGCAGGATTTTGCAAGAGAGGATACGTTGAGCCGACAAGAACTCCTCACCCGACAAGCAGCAGTCCTAAAGTGAGAAAGCGAGGAAGAAGGGAGGGAGGTTATGCACCTCAATGACCTTCTGCGATTCATTGACCTTCTTCAGGGTGATAAGTGCCATCGCATTAAATTCAGTGTACAATTATATGAAATGTAAACAGCCTGGGGTAGCGCTTCGGAGAGGTGGCGGTGCCGCATGCCTGTTTGGTGCCAACAATCGCATCGTGCAAACGGAGCCTGTACATGAATTTTGGCCTTTCGTTGCTTCATGCATCCCTCGTGCACAAGTGTGTTCCACCTTTCCTACGAATCCGTCGATGATGATCATCTCTCTTCGACACTGCAGGAGCCTGGCCTACACCTTTTCGGCGGTGGTTCTGGTGACCAACCAAGTCACCACAAGTTTCTACCCCACGTCGGGACTGCAAGGGGGCAGCAGGCAGAGCATCGCGAGCCACACCAACTCAAGCTCGCGGGAGGGGAAGTCGGCGTTCGAGACAGAGGTATCCGGGGGGCGGGGAGACAGCTACATCATCCCCGCCCTAGGGAATACGTGGCATCACTGTGTTTCCAACAGGTTGATCTTGGAGCAACACGATGGCCATCGGGAGATGCACCTGACGAAATCGCCCCTTGCCCCAGCCGTGTCTTGTCGGTTTGTCGTTCGGGAAAGTGGCATAGAGCAGGTGGCGGTCTGACGCGGTTCCGAGCATACAGTTTGTGCCCTGCTGCTTGCGTATGCGCCCGCAGCCACGCGGGTGACCTCGCCGTCTCTTTTTTCACGGAATACAGCCAGCTCTTCGTACGCCAAGATCATTGTGTTCTTTTTCGACCGAGTTGCACTGGCACACTTCAACTATTGACGAACGCGGGGCGGTGCACCAGGCGTTGAAGACAGGGCGGCCGGGGTGGCGGTATCATCGTGTAGTTGATCAGATCAGGCGTTTGGGCGGTGAGGGTCGAGCAAAGAGCAAGAATCGTTGGAGGTGTGCATACCCTTCAGAAACTCCCACCACATCCTCCTTTGAATTGTGGCGACAAAGACCGAAAGAAAAATTGATTGATTTGCATGCTGGGCGAGATCGTCTTGTCGGCGTTCGCTTTACTTTCCTGCCCACAGCCGCGCCCCCCAATCGCTACAGCACCAGTGTCGCCGGCGTCTTGATGATGCAACATAGTGCAGAAAACACCTATTATATGCATAGGCTTGTAGGCATTCACAGCCTGCGTTGCAGCAGTCGAATGCACCGATGATGGCGGACACTACACCAAAAGATGGCACCATCAACTGAATTCCCAATGCAAAAACAGGCCATGCCGGTACATAAAAAAGTACCTCAAAAAGGTTCAAACAGGCGATCGTTCGTTCAATACCATACAAGACAGACAGACAGACATAATACGATACATTCACCGACACAAACAAGACAAGATCGCGCTTACTGAATTCCCAGTGCAACACAGGCCATGCAGAATACCTTCCATTGCTGACCTCAAAAGTTTCAAACAGGGCGATCGTTCGCTTTCAATACAAGACAGACAGACACAAAACAGACGAAATACGATTCTTTTCACCGACACAAAACAGGAGAAAAAAAACAGAAAAAACAAAAACATCGAGGAAATGATAAATCATGTCGTGCGACAACAACAAGTGGAGAGAAGAAAACATAACGATTCTTATGCATGCAGCGTGCAGAAAAAAATATATGTAGCTGGCACTGCTAAACGACGTGAGCACAGGTCACCAATGTATTTGGTAAACCCAACAAACTGGTGCAACCACGTCACAGCTCGACATCTCAAAATCATAGGGGGTGCTCAAAATCATAGGGGGCTTATGCTTGCTACCAAAGAATAATGCGGCGATCACAACCCAGCATTTTCAAGTTACACTGACTCCCTGTACAAATATAAAAGAAATGAAGTCCTTTGCAAAATGCACCAACTGCTGTACTTTTGCACTCAGTAAAATAAAATAAAACAACCTGGGGAGGTGAGAACCTTTGAAGCTTGAGCTCTGGAGCTGCACCGGGCTTGTGCGACCAGAGCAATGTTCTCTTGTATCTATACACAGCCAGCCTCAAACAATCCCTGGGCAGCACCAGTACGAACAATTCTCATGTATCAATCTAATCTAGTGCTGCCGCCGAGGCTAAAGCGCTCAATTACCGCGCTAGCTTGAGGCTAAAGCGCTCAATTACCGCGCTAGCTTTGCACCCAAGCCTCCGGTAGCAGCTTCCAACTTGCTCCCGAAGCTGCCAAACCTGCGTACAACCTATGGAGGAGAAGCGCGCGCGAGGGGGGAGGGGTGACAAGCAGAGAGTGTTAAACCCAGGAAAGCTGTCAGGGTCCGATGTCGAGAGTGAGTTCATCGATCGATTAATCAAGCCGGCCTGTCAGCAGAAAACTCCCAAGAAAGTGAGACAAGATTGATATATTGATACCTTGCGTGTGTGTCATGTGACAAAACGTTACCCACACACATAGTTTGTGCGGCTTGAAGAACTCAAGCACGCCTACTGTAGTGCCGAACAGGTACTATGATTGCACCGTCCACACCGACAACAACTGCCAACAGAACCCAACAGTAGTGGTAACGCCCCCGTCGGGTTGCACACACCTGTTGCAAACGGCCAGTCGCGGGTTTGTGGTGCTTCTGCAGGAGAGACGTTTTCCACAAGTGTGCGAATTCGGAGTAATCCACACGGCCATCGCCTGAAACGTCCGCCTCCGCGATCATGTGGTCCACCTGACAGACACGGATGGTCATGCGAGCTGATTTAGCGGACAGCTAACTAGAGTTCTCGACAGGGTGCAATGGTTTCCGACATTTCCAGCCATAACGGGCGATTTTCTGCCACCACACTCGATGGCATGGAATGGCCACTTCGGTTTCGATCCCGTGTATCTTCGTACTTGAAACAATATAAAACAGTATTTCTTGCTGCGATTTTTCGTCCTGTTTCTTGCAACACAGGCGCCGCGGCCAGAGGGCAGCAACGTTCGTACCACGCGCGCTACCGTATTTTGCCAGGGCCTCCCTCCCGCACCTCTTCGGCTTGGAAGTCTAGCCCGACGACCTGCTTGATACCCTCCGCGGTGAGGAAGCCCTTTCCTTCTCGGTCGAGGCTCTCGAAAACCTGCCGCGAGCGAAGAAATCGAATATCCGTCGCCGAAGCACGGCTCGCGGTCATGTGTCCAACACGAAATATAATAGACAACCGATTCACAGCTGAATTTAGGCTGTGTCCTAAGGGGAGGAGTCATCCAACGCGAGCCTCTCGACAAATGAAAATGAGCGGAGCGGAGAAGGGCAGCACGCCGAGATAATGGACAAACCTGTGCAGGGAGGGGGGGGGGTACTGGAACTCGATCTAGTTCGCTAGGACAACGTCGGTTTACCCAAAACGTGGGTACACATGCCTACCTCAAATATCGTGTGGAACAACAGTTTCTCGTGGGGGCCCCAAAACTCGACTTGCACAACTCCACCAGAATAAGGATCGGTAAATAACCTCGTACACGCCTGGCACACGCACACACCTTATGGAGTTTCTCCTCGTCCATGTTGACACGAGTCCACACCGTTGCTGCGATGAACTGCGGGTAGAGAAGGCGGGGGGGGCACAAGAGGTTGGTTCTAGCGGCAAACCAGCGGGTGACACACGTGCCAACGGTCTTCCCTGACAAGGGAGATACCTTGTATAGTGTGCTCTCGGCAGGAAGCACCACCTCTTGGAACCATGCAAGCATTCAGCTTGCATTCGTGCAACAAGTAGCTGGGAGATGTACTCTATTGACGAAATAATCGACGAATCTGCGTACCCCCCCCCCCACCCCCACCCCACCCCGTAGAGCAACACAGCATCGTCATTCCCTTGCCTAAATATTTCCCTCCCGCCTCGCTACTACCGCCTGCTAACCAGGCCGCAGCTGCTCCTCGGAATGACACTCACCTCGTTGTAGTTGATCTCCGTGGTACGGTCGACGTTGACGGCCTCATAAAGCTGCTGCAGCTCCGACCACGAGACGTGAGCCTGATGGCAGCGTGGGCACACGGCGGCCATTGTGTACGATTGTCACACGTTGGCAGCAGTGACAGCGCTCTCGAAAAGAAGGAAAACTGGGCGAGCCAAAGCCGCGGTAACAACACGTTCGACGGTGGACCAGGAGCCAATTGGATTCTTAAGAGGTTCCGGCAGGTTTGCACTAAAGCGATCACCAACCAGCAGTATCGAGATTTCAATGGGTATTAGTTTAATTCACGTTTGTTTGTGTGTAGGTACTTTAAATTTAACTGAAATAGTTATTGCATTGAACAATCATCACGCGTGCTTCCAACGCTGACATCGAACTTCCACTCTGCTGCGACGAGGAATTTCTAGCTAAAGCACACCGGGGGTGTCGACCGTAGCCTCACTCTAGCCACGGTAAGATGCGCGTGCATCGGCGGAACTAGCACACTCTACTTGCTGGTCTTGCTTTTTATCGAAGGGGTTCGCTGACCGTAGTAACCTAGGCAGTAAATCAACCCAAAGGCGTTTACAAGACGAAACCAACCCATTACACTAGTCAGCAAACCCTACTTTGCTCCAAACCACTACACTAGTCAGTGCTGACTGTTCCAATGGCTTGATTTCGGCTTCTATAGGTCTCCTCCATGTGCGGAAGCCATGCATGTGCCTTTCGAGTACGACTGTCCTGCCTCACCTGTAGGTGGCTGCCGAGTTCCTCAAGAGACACGGTCCCGCTGTGGTTCTTGTCGATCGCCTCGAACGTTATTCTCAGTCCCTCCAGCTCCGCCGGAGGCATGTTGTACGCGCACACCTGAGAGAGGAGAAAGCATCGCCAAACATGTCACGGAGCCCCGCATCACGGTCTCTACCTTCGCAGGACCTCACAGTGTGCACATATCGGCATCCTCCTACATGCTGTACCAAAGGGCGTCCATTCTGCAGCATGCCGAAAACAAGCAAGTCAAGCCAGGGGGGGAGGCACCTCGAGAATGAGACGTCGGAAGGTGCTGAAGCTGCTGAACTGCTGCAGTGCTCGAACTAGATCGCCTTTCGGTAGAACACTTGCAGTCGTCGAGCTCGGGGATCTACTGTAGGCGCGTGAACAAGTAAATAGAGACGGGAGACAGTAGCCCAGTCACCCCGTGGTGACAATGAGCACACAACGGGCGGGCGAGCGGGGGGCAGTTAGTGCACGTCGGCTGTGCTGCCCGGCGGACACGGACTCAACAACTGTACTAGACGGACCTCCGAAAGGCCCAAGGACGCACGGTGCTTCGGCGCCCACATACCCCCCCACGTATACCGAGGTGCACCCAGCGAACAGGCGCCGTGGAGGGCTGCCTCGCTTAGCCGTGCCCACGTCTGCTAAGGAGCTGCATCGAACGATGTT
This sequence comes from Ectocarpus siliculosus, assembly GCA_000310025.1. Taxonomy (NCBI): domain Eukaryota; class Phaeophyceae; order Ectocarpales; family Ectocarpaceae; genus Ectocarpus; species Ectocarpus siliculosus. The sequence continues at coordinate 4,256,235 of FN649729.1, read as the reverse complement.
GTAAACACAACAGCAGTAGCGTTGTACAGCAATGGAGGACATCGCACAAAGCACGTACCTTGAAGGCCGGCGAAGCCAAGGGTGCGCGAGAGCCTGCTCGGCGCTCAGCCGCTCCTTCGGGTCCACCACGAGGAGCTTGGTGATGAAGTCTTTCGCGTCGGAAGAGATGTGCTGGAACAACACATCGGGCATGTCGTACTCCCCGCACACGATCTTCGCGCGGACCTGCCGTGTCACGCGGGGCGACAAAAAGTATACAATGGGATACACGTTCCAGGCGAAAATCTACGACGTTCGAGCTTGAGGTCTTGAAGAAAGACTGACCAATCAACAACCAGAAGTGAGACCGTGAGCGGAGAATTATTCACGCCCCCCCCCGTTACCCGTCCACGTTCATGCCAGCATCCGGTGTAATGCCCATCCTGTCGCCAACGGCAAAGGGTAACGATTGCTACCACACGTCTCCCTACACAACGCATCATGTACGCGCGGTGCAGAGTACGCATCAAGCCAGATGGACAGCAAGGCCCACCTGCGCATCGCCGTTTCCCCAGAAAGGCGGCGCACCGGAGACCATCATGTACGCGATCACACCCATGCTCCACATGTCGCACTTAGGACCGTAAGAGCCTTGCAAGACCTCTGCATCAAACGTTCGTTGACATTTCACGGGCGTAAAACGGACATTTGATATCTCGTGTCAGAAGAGAGACGGAGACAGCCGCGACAACGATGGAGCATTCCAAGAATAGTAGTAGTAGGTGTTTACAGGAGACACGTAACGTACACAGAGGCTGCCAAAACCACCGGAATGAGTGTTGGTCTGTAATGCCCTGCCTGCGGCAGTACAAGCGCGGAGCACAGCAGAAAAACGTCCGCTGCCAAGCGCTCGGGGCCAGGCGTGTAAGCTACAAAGTAAGGGGGGGGCGGTTCCATCACAAACTCATATTCACCCGCCTTAATATCACCCCAACATCTCGCAAACCAACGCCAACGTGCGTGCACATGCGAAAGAGGAAAAGCGAGAGATGTGCAACGGCTGCTACCTAGACCGGTCTTTGTTTCGCGTCACCTGGGGCGACGTAGTACGTGGACCCCACCGCTTGCTGCATGTTCTGGTCCAGCGTGAAGTGCTTGGAGAGGCCGAAGTCGATCAGCTTGACGGCGGTCGTGTCCCCCGGCGTCTGCATCAGCCAGTTCTCCAGCTTCAGGTCGCGATGGACGATGCCGTGGCGGTGCATGTAGCCCACCTGCCACACGGGGCGCGCATGATGCATGCATGGCCGCGGATGCACGACAACAGGATAAAACGGACGGACAGACAAAGAGCAGGTTCAGGTAAGGATGCAGAGACAAAGTGCCGTCAGGATGCGCGAGCGAGCGACTTGGCGAGATATTCCAAGGAGCATCGCTGCCGGAGCACTTGCACTACACTAAACTACACAAAGATGCGCCAACCAAATCGACACCAATGTTCTTCACGGAACAATGGCGACGATGACCGTATAATTCAGTCTCTAAGCAGCATAAATTTAGCGTCAAGTGAAACGTAACAAAAGCGGGAAGAATCATTGTGTTGATGGGCAACTTATGGAAACATACGCAATATTACAACCAAGGATTTCGTTTCTTACGGCGCTGAGCATATTGGTGAGCATTCTCCTGATCTCCGGCTCCGTGGCGCAGTCTCCTGGGTTCTTGGTGACGAGGTGGAATAGTTCGCCTCCCGTGGCAAGGTCCATGATCATGTAGATGTGCCGCTGTGGCGGGGGGTGGGTAGGGGGAGGAGGAGAGGCCGCAGGGTCAAGAACAAGAACAGCTCTCCCCGAGAAAAGCTCCAACGTTTTTTTTCCTTACAAACAGCGAACAAGGTCTTCTGTTTCGCTTGCAAAAAACAATGTAAATTCACCTCTTATCTATCCACACACAGGTGCAAAGTCCAGGATAAATTGGCCAATAATGCATTTTATCGCCTCCTAAGATTGGCCGGTGAGAGAGTTGCAGCAGGACATACATACCGCTGAACCGGCACGACCATACGCCGGAAGTGGGAAATACGGAAGGGATACAATACCCGGGTCGAGATGCTACTGCAATTTCCCCTGCCCGAGACGATGCTAAACGGAAACGCAGGAAATAGATAGCCGTTATTACAAACCAGAGAGCGTTCACGACCACCACGCACAAATCACGACATGCGGCCACTTCAGCATTGGATACCATGCCCAACACACACCGGGTCGGGGCTCCAGAGTTCCAGAGATAAGACAATAGGACAGTAGTACTAGGTAAATCTACCCCTTTGTCAGGACGACGGTACTACATGGGATAGTGACAAACAAATGTAAACAGAATAGGATCCTGGCCTCATGGGTCGTGGGGGTTACAGTATCAACAACGGCACATCTCCACATCTCCTCCGTGCAATCCAGCCGCGATGCTTCCAATACAGTACTGTACCACCAGAAGTGAAGAACTCTACGTGTAGCAGAAAGACATCAATAATTTACGGACCTTGGAGTAGAAAACTTGGCGCATTCGCACGATGTGCGGATGATCGAGCTCGCGTAACACCGACACCTCGGAGAAGAGCTTCGAAACCTGACGGGGCTCCATGCGGGTAACGTGCACCACCTTGCAAGCGTACTGGCGGCCCGTTCCTCTATGTGTCGCTTGGATCACCCTCCCGTAAGTGCCCCGCCCAAGCTCCTTGTCCTGTTAGGGTTTAGGTCCCGTTCCACCGAAAGGCGACCATCAATAAAGGATACTCAGCCCATGATCGTGGGTGCTTCTCTGTATACCACTGGAAGGTTGAAGCAGCGAGCATCTCCAGCGTCAAACGCTGCCAATCGCCTCACGTAACTAGCTACTAGCAGGGCTGTCAGATCGCACGTGGACGTTTTTCATTGCGCGTGTCGCCTGCCTCTGCTACATCTCAAGGTGGTGTGTGCGGGGCAGGCCGCCGACTACGCCGCCGTCCTCGCATGTACAACAGCGCACTGCTGTACCGTACTGCTGTAGTGCCATTCTATCCTGCAGTTGTTGTGTTTATCCGTCTCCCAGGAAGACGAAACACAACAAAAACCTCTCGCCTTTTCCAAGAAGTAGTGGTCGTCCACCCTGCCCTCCGTCTCTAGGAACTCGTGCTTGATGTTCTCCAGCAGGTGAGAGCACTGGTACGTGCGCCACTTGGTGTACTGGAGCTGCCGCTCGTGTTCTTCATACGGCACGGCACGGCACGGCACGGCAACGGGAAGGGGGAGGGGGGTCAATCAAGCGAGCGACAGCGGCGCCCCTACGGCAATCATCGGGAGTCTTTTGACTCCAGCGGACGCGTTGCACGACCCGCTCCATGAAACCGACATAGTAGCAAGAGGCGAGAGCGGTGTGCGGGGACAGCCATCCAAGAAAGCCCCACAAACAATGTCATGGCCGCAAGCAGCCGAGCAACACTCAACCAAACCGGCGCTTTGCGTTGATACGACATGGGTTCCGATCGAGAACCACGGACCCTGACCTTGTGCCCGGCCTCAGTACTCCGCGATAACGCACAATCCAGCTACTGTCTGTAGACACACCTGGACCGAGAGCGTTGAACGAGCTCAAGACCTCTAGGTACACCGTGGCCGTGTGGAAGCTTCTCGCCATGAGCACTCTGTCGCCTTTCGTAGAAGGGTCCTCGGCAACCTTCATCGCCTCAAGAGCCGCGTCGAGCAGGAGTTGGCGACCACCCTGTGAATCAAGCACCGGCGGTAGAGATTTGGGCATGGACCACATGTATCCCTTCGCAGACGGGAGTATCGCTACTGATTGGAGCCGAGACAACTCCGACATGCATGAATTAAGCGTATTTTCAAGATTTCGCCAATGATCCATTCGTGAGTTGTCCAGTTCGGCCAGAAGCGAGCGGCCATTCCGTTCATGAGGCGTAGCTTTGGTAGGAGGCTTTTTCGGGACTTGGAAGCTTGGTCGCTTCCCAGCGCGGTTATTTCCACCGTTCCTTTGTAGAGGGTTGTCGGAAATCGATATCGAAAATGTGCTTTAATCGAGATGGTAAGGAACCCAAACAACTCGCCCGCGCTATCGGTGTAGACCAGCAGTTCCGGGGTTCGGGTCTGTGATGGTGCATGTACAGCAGTGGATCGTGAAAGGGTATGGACGCATTTTTGCGCACGTTTCGGATCGCCGCTGCAGCCTTCGACAGCACGCCCCGGCAACAACACACAGATCTGGACGCGCAACGCGCGTTTCGCTGCTCCATCATGTCCTCTACCGAGTTCGCATCGAACTTACCCACGATTTTAGCACCCGTCGTGTCGCCTGTTTTGTCTTGACTCTAGAATTTTGGAAATTTGCATTGATTTGAGAGGTGTGTGCAGGGTAGACTGCGTGATACGCTGGTGGAAACAAGCCCCAACCGCTGCTCTGTGCGACAACGAAAGGATATTTTTATTTTCGGAACACTTCCCACCTGGTCTCATGTATCTACATATCTCGTGTGCGATCGCTGGGTGCTCTTGCTCTCGTTTCAAACTCAGTCAAATCAAGATCGGTCTTCCTCACACCCATAAATAGCATCCACCCCCTTTGGCTAAAGATTTTCAGCGAGTGCATTTTTGGTGAACAACTTCGTTTCGTTTTGGCAACGGCGGTACTACATAAATCCTCCCTTCTGCTGTGAGAAGCACAACTATACGAAGCAATATATTTAGAGGTCATTCACACCTTCGTATCCGGGGATGCACTCTGCAAGGGGTCCAAGCCGGTGTTCTCCGCGGACGATGGACCTAAGCCGGATCCCGCGCGTACTTCGTTTGCCGGCGCCGAATGGGGAATCTCACAGATGACTCCTTCGCCACGGCTCTCGCTACCGTTCTTGAGCTCCAACAGGAAGTGGTTGACTTCTCGCATGTCGGACTCGTCTGGGAGGGGTTGGGGATTGGGAGGGATGTTCACTCATCTGTTGGTGGCGTTGTGGCGTTCCAGAGACAAGAATTTCCGGAAACCAACGTGTGTTCCGTAGCACAAGCTGAGTCGGCGGCAGCTTTGCTTGTACCGCGTAATGAGGAATGGTTCAACGCACAGCATGTTTGCGAAGCAACAGAAAAACATTCCTTGCGTATGGGGGCGGTATGGGCATCGTACATGTAGAAATCCTCGACACGCGATTTCCCGACCCGGAGAAAAACGCAAACTGCCCCCGCCGGATGTACTGCCGGCTGCTGTAGAACACACACTTGTTGGGTCTACTGCTACAGCAGTCCAGCAGTAGTAAAATGGTGTGTCACTATTATTAGCTGCTTTCTTTCATACACTACTGTTGTTGTTGCTGCTGTTGTTGTCTTCACATTAAACTCGTGTCAGTTGCTGATCCCAAAATCTAGCAAAGACGCGGTCCGTGGTCACAAAAATGCTAAATATTTAGAGCCATCAGAAGACCTAAAAAACAAGCAAACGAAATAGCTAAATAGCAAAGAAAAGGGTACACAAGCCCGAAGAGGTACACCTATTCATCCCTGCAGCACGTTTGCGTGCCCAAAACTGAACTACCCTGTACTACCGTGATGAACAGAACGAAAAACATCTCGCGACACGTTGTGGATGTTTTCTTGAAGAAGGAGAGCGGGCACAGAGGCACATACCAAGCGGTGAACTTACGCTCCGTGGAGCCGTAGAGACGCCGACGCGTTCAGCAACGTACACGCATGCGTGCAAATTTCCCTACAGTGTACCATACATACGTAGGTGCGATCGTGGAGAGAGGAAGAGAGGCTTCCACCCAAAACCCAAAACAGGACATGCCGCCAGCTGCAAAGAGAACCTCGCACTACCGCTCTGGTTGTAGCCGCGCTGACTCGTTCTGCACCTTGATTGCAACAAGGAACTTCGCTCTGTTGTCTGCTGTAACGTGGCATGCCTGCTGTAATGTGTCATGTATGATGTGTAGTTTGGTGTGGCCCTCCGGAGATGCCATGCACGATGGAAAGACCTGTAGCTCAGCGCACGCGGGCACACGTTTGATTATTTTTGTACACCGATCCACTCACTCATGCCCACGCCCTCTGCCAGCATGAGCTCTGCCTGCTTGATGGGATCCGCTGCCACCTTCTTGGTCTGGGCCACGGCCCGGTCTGCCCGATCCGTCATGGTTCACTGCCAATGCTAGCATGCAGTGATGCATATGTATCACAGCAGCAGCGTTGTTGACAGGAATGCAATGCGACCGGGGGCATCGCAAACAGGCTAATGCAGGGGGGTTCAATGGAGTTCAGTAATTTTGAAGAGGGATTAAAAACAAATCGCCGTTACAAAACAAGGGCACACCTCTTATACCCTTTCGACTTGCGACGACATCGTGTGAACACGAGATGTCTCGCCGCGGACTAGTCATGTGAAGAACTCGTTTTGCGGCGAGTCCATCGAGTTTTTGTTGGTCACGCACTCCTGTCGCTAACAGAATGGGCTCCACCTTGTCGAAAAGCGAGGCATGTATGCATACGACCTGGTGCGGCGGCGGGGATGACGCATACTCAGATCCACCCGAGGTGGCCAACGACCCCACCTTCCCCCTAGCAGAGGATCTGGAGCTGAACCAAGAGGTAAACTGCACGCTTGTATGTATCCATACAGGCACCCCTCAGAATTTTTGAATTGTTTCTTTACAAGAACGCCAATGATCTCATCAAACACATCACTAAAATGGGGTGGCTCAGTACGTGGTGTAAATACTTCATGCAGAGAAACGAATGGTACATGGGTACACATGTGCAGTAGTTGACGGTGCTCGCGCGCGTCGGTTCGCCATATGCTATAGACTTCGCGTGTGTGTAAGGCTACATGAACGAACCGCGCCGTAAATTTGATTCGCACCAAAATATACATTGTGCGCGCAGCAGAGCGACGCTTCAGTTCCATTTCAGCAGTGACGCTTTCAGTACGGTTTGGAAATATCGACGAGCGAAGTTTCGGCGAGAATGAAACTGGAAAAACAAGAAGGCTCGTTCGTGGCTCGCGTGTTCTTTCTTGGCTTGATTCCTCGGCAGCACGTGGTACGTTCGGGACAGCGCCTGCCGTCGCATTCGGCTCATGCTAACCTCTACGCGCCGGCTCAAGAGCTGGCGCCATCAACAAATGAAGACTTGCGCATTGCCGGATCTGGACAGAATGCGCCCTACGGCATCCCTTCGTCCCAGCGTGGCCTCGGCAGTCTTCAAAGAAAGGTTGAACTCTACTTATATCCCAACCTACGCGTCAGTCGGCCGACTTGCGACAAACGAACAATTTTGTTTAGATAGGTCAGATCATACCATGCCAAAAATAATGCGAATGTAGGGTTCTCGCGACGATGAACCGAGCACACCTTGCCGTTGTACACTTTCCCTTCCATAATCCAGGCAGGCAACAGGTGGCGTAGTTTCAATGAAATTGAGATATACTGTAGTCTAACTCTACTCTATAGCTTAGAATGGGGGGTATAGCGCATCGACAGGCTCGAGAAGTAACCTCGTAAGTATTCCTGTCGTGGACAAACTTCAATCGAGTCCTTTGACGATGCAGCTGCGATAGAACGATCACACAGCATGTTTTCGCCCACAAATATTGGAAGAACTGTGCCTCCCACTTTGCCCCTGGCAGAAGCGGCAGGAGCATAGGCCAGACTCGCTACGGGCAGCTGCTTCTTTGGTCGAGGAGCCCCTTACTCCCGCTCCCATGACCACCGACCGTCTTCTCCAGCGAGAATATATGGGAGATGGAACAGAGGACGGAGTAGATGAGGGCCTCTCGAGTTTTTTCCACCCGGGTAATGACAAAAGTAGCTGCCGACAGATCGAATTCCCATGACAAGTACTTTTTCCGAATGCGCACGTACGACCACAGGGAAATCGAACGACTCGAGTGATCGAAGCATGACGGACTGAAGACAAAGTCCGGCGACAAAAAAAGCAACAGGAGCAATACCGCCAATCAATGCATTACATAGCAGTCGACATAAAACTATGAAGTACTGAAAGGGTTACCCCACGGTTGCTAGAGTCCAGTTTTTCGACTATGCATTTCCTGTTGTGAGGATTCTCATGCAATCGCCCCGTTCGTACCACCTCAGAAAGAGATGAGCTCATGGAGGACATTGAATGGCTGCCCACGAAACGCGGACCGTCCTTGGCTGCGCTTTTGCAGCGGGTCGAGGTGAGCGGCCACGAAATCTGTGCCCCATCTGTGGCTGTCTGCCACACACGGCCTGTCTCCGTGTGATACTTCCTGTGATGCATCACTTGTTGATCTACTACAGAAGTACGAAAGACGACGGCAATATGTATAGCTATTTGACTGGTAGGAGGTTCGATGTATCTCTACGTATGTCATACCAGAATCCTCTAAGTGAGGTTCCTCGTGTTTCTCTGCCGCGACCATTGCTTGCCTTTAACTTGCGAGCAGTACCTTGGCAATGTAGACATGGCCCTGTCTGAAGTGCGAAGCATGCAAGAACAAGACAACCGGGGCGAAGGCGTGGTTCGTTCAAAGGTATTCTAGGAGAGTATTCTCTGCGGGAACCCAACTGTGAACGCCTATCTATATTGACACAATCGGTCGTCGAGGCCTTCAGGAATAGGAAGTCAGCTGTTCCAGGGTAACTGGAGAATCCTTGCAAGGGTGGCTGAAGAAAAGGGTCTGGATTGGCAGAACAAGATTCTTAACTAGTCTCATTTTCGTGAGGATTCATTTTCGTCTATCGAGGTTCCAGACGCACGTCTATCGAGGTTCCAGACGCACAACCCTTGATAACTGCCAGTGTGTGAGCTCCTCCTCGCCCATCATGAAGATCAAACGCAAGTACACACCTTCGATCCCGACATCCCCTTCTATAGGTGCTTGAACGGTTTCTACTATTGATGGGTCCCGAAGGTCCCGGGCTTGCCGTGAAGAAGTATCAGCGCAGCATGACGTTTGGCACCGGGGGTTCAGAGGTGAGCGGTAACTAAGTCACCGAGAATTGTGGATGTATTTCAAGCCGTGTCAAGGCGTGCCGGAAGCCTCTTCGTTGCTGAAAGGTATCATTTCGGCGGGCGCAATAGCATCTTGCGGGATGTGAGACATTTGGCGCCGCAGCGCACAGTCGTAAGAGTTCGTATTTGGGCAATATGGTATACCCGGCAAGGCTGGTCGTCCTACAACACCTCAAAACCCTTTTCCATCTCGTTCACTTTACTATCCCACGCATTGTTGCTTTGCTGGCTCGCGCATACACTTCTTATTCTCTTCTCGGTGACCAGCGTGGGAAGTGGGCAGACCGAACCATCCGTTTCGCATGGAACGAGATGGACAGTCTGGAAGACGGAACACCGCTTGGAGGCGCCATCGTGTGGAACTCGAAACGCCTTTTCCCACGGGAACAACGAGAGGTCCGCATAGCTGACATCGCTAAGGTCGAGCACAGCGGCAATGTGAGCGCGTACTCCGACCAGGCGGGCGGTGTAGCTGAACGTGAAATCGCTCTGTGTCCCGCGTTACATGTGTACCTTTGCCGTAGTACCCGATACCCGAATACCCGAACAAACAGTAGACGACACATAAGGTAGGTAGCTGCACGGCGTGTTCGTAGAAGTAAATTCTCTAATCATGGGCACAACCCTGCCCATCGTATAAGGCCTCATGAGGTTCACCACGTTCCACGTGGAGCAGTCTGAGGCCCATGGTCATGGGATCAGAAGCACCGACTTTCGTTCACGACTGCGGATGTTAACCGCGCCCACCCACATTCCATCGCGCAGTGTGTGTGGATGACGGCTGATGGCGAAGGCAGGCTAGGGTTTGAGACAAGCAGCAATATGGACGCAAGGTTCCTGTGCCGGTCCATCGACTTTCTTGTTTCCGCTACTGTTCAGCACAGGACCCACAGCGGTGAGGCATCCAATATGCAACCCAGCTCGAAGAATGCGAAACGAATTACCACAGGCTGAGAAAATATCTCTTCCAAGAAAACTGTGTGCAGTTTGGCATGAGTCTCAACGTGGTGGACGATTCCACCGTGAAAAAAACGGCTTAACAAACACTTGACCCATGGTCGGCCATGGTGGGAAACGAGCCTCTTTAACCTGTGTGGTGTTCTTGGTCTTGTCCCACATTGATTGGTTGATGGTTATGTTTCTCCACAGCAACTTTAACTGTTCTCCTTTGCATGGAACACTTGTTGCGCTACTCCAGGTGGCGATGGGTCCAAGGCGTATTCGCTGACATCGACCGGTAACAATGATGCTCCCGCTGTCCCGGCGTCATATCTGTAACCCCTAGGGGGTTGAACGCTAGGAACGCTTCGGGGTGCCGTAGCAACGTGTAGACAAACACCGCCAGTGGTACTCGATGGAACAGCAGTGAGTATGTATGGGGTAGGGGAAGGAGAGGAACGATTTCGACACCACGTGGTTTTTCGACTGATGGGTGCAGATTGAACCTAAAAAAGGTTTCCGATAACGGGTTCGCATTACCAATGTTGTTGGTGGAAAGGAGCCTCCAAACGAGGAGATAAGTAGACACAGTAAAAGTATGTAGATCTGGCCGGTAAGGAAGAGACGGCCTTGGTTTCATGCGTTGGAGATGCTGTGGCAGGTGACGTTGTTATAACCTGATCCGTATCGGCGTGCTGACAACGTTTGTTTGCGCCGGCCTAGCATATGAAACGAATCGACGGACCTCCGGCGCGAAGAGAAATATCCGGGGAAGGCGCCCTCGGTTTGCGGGCATAAGCCCCCGTGGACGTTGATATCATATATATGTTGACCGCGTTTGTTTCGCCTCCCGAGTGGGAGGTCAATGTATCTCCGCTTGAGGGGCCCGGCCCATTTTCCCCCGTTCTCATGTGTATATCCGCGACTCCTTTGCTGTGCGTCTGGGCACGCGGACGGGGATGTCTATGTGCACCTTTTCTTCCGAAATGCTGTATGTATGTAGCCGGCATTGCATTGATTATTGATGATAGATAGTAGTTTGACATGCAAAATTGAAGATGTGCGGAACAAAATGTACCAGTAGGAGGGAGGATTCGCACCTATCTAACTAAGGTGCTCTGCGCGCCAGGCAAGGAATGCATCGTACTAGAGTGACGTGCACCCCGTCCACGAAGTTTAAGCTCGACTGCGCTATAACGACTTTTATCACTATCGGTCGCACTCCCAGCCGCTCTCTCTCGCCGACGCGTACAATATGATGATGATGATGAAGCAAGGAGTGAATGTTTGTCTCTTCTTCGTTCGCCCTTCTGGCATCAGTTTGAAGCAGCCTGTCTGTGTGACCACACAGATATTGTAATCCCTTGGTGGTGTTGATGTGGGGGCGTTGTGGGTAGAGATCAAGGCAGTTTGTTTTGGACGTGAAAGAGTGACTTCCCACCAACCATGATGTGACTGCTGGGAAGGCCCGAGGCACTTTGTTTTGGCACAATCTGATGTGTTCTGTAGATAGATGCGGTTAACAAAGGTGCACATGATGACCGAACGAACAGAGAGTGAGCTACAGGGGTTTCATCTTCGCGGGTACGCAGCAAATGCTTTCCACCGGCACAATCACGTGAAAGCATTTTCTTCATGTATGTGTACATCATGATCATACATCATGATCATATATCTTTCATGTCCAATGGCAATCTGAAGGGGGAGCTCCAAGCAGCACGTCACGGTGCCCCTTTTGATGGAAGCCAACCTGCACACACCTCACTGAGACACACGCTCCTTCTATCCCTCACACCGACACGATCACCATCAGTTCTCACTTCACCAATTGAGACACCAGCAGCAAACCTACTGATCCGTGCCTTCGCAAATCGGATCGATTGGTGATCGCAACTGTTGTTCGGTGAAGGTGTTCCGAATGCGGTGCAAGATGATGATGAGGTGTCCTGCTGGAGTACCAGGAGGGTGGCTTCGTTCGAGATTTCTCCAAAGCGTGAGGTGTTTTGCGGCGGGGGTGAATGGTTCGTACCAAGTCCGGGGACCATTGGCCCAGCTGAGAGACGTGGTCGACGTAAACGAGGTGCGTTTGCAGCAATCCACCAGCTCTGCAACTTGAAGGGTTTCGGTATTTTTTATTTTTTCAAATTCGAAATCGCAGAGGTCCGCATATCGACGACGGATAAGGAGTAGATTGGAACCAGGAGCAACGGTTCACTGCCGCGACAACCCGTTGTTCACACTAGCCAAGGACGGGCAGTGCTGCTATAGAACCGAGCGCTTCCCGCTACGAGATCTACTCCTCTTGCCACTTTGGTTTTTTCCGCACAGTCCAAGCTCTCGGTCTCCCTCGTTATCCACGATCTGATGTTCTTCACAGGAAACGTTCTTTTCCGTGAGCAAGTTGGCCGTGTACATGTACTCTAGGGGGCGTCCAGAACTGTCACCCAGTTGTTCCCCCTGCGACGTTGAGGACACCGACTAGCACTCGTCAGTCTACGGGGTTGGTGTGAGACCCATTGGGCTTTGGTTCTCTGGACGACTCAGACGTCAGACTACTGAAACCTCTGAACTCTGATGTAATCACGTGCTCTATTGCCAAATTCTAACACTTCGGCCAAGCAGCGACTTCACACCTGATAGAGCCAGTCTACAGCAGTATTAGCTTGCCCTCCTGATGATCCAGCTCGATCTGTATACGCAAGCACTTTCACGCTATATGGGTTCATGAGCCCTTTCCGACGGAAGGCAGAAAGCGTGCCGTGTCATATGCATACACACAAGCGCGGCCCTCGGCTTTTCTCTCGGCGCTCCTCGCGTTGATTGTCGTCGTGATCCTCAAGTCCATCAAACAAGGTTCGACGAGCACCAGCAGGTAGTCTGCCTGTTGTCAGGACTCTGGCCTCCTTTTCTATTTCATGTTCAGGGTCGCTGGTGCATGTTGCTGTGCCCAAGTTGCTGTACCAGAGATATATGTGGGTCAACTTCGGCAATGGTACGCCGGACCTCTGCATCTGCTGCTCCCTACTAAATAGACTACTGCTGTGCAACTACACTACTGTTGATAAGTCTATGGTTGTGGTCGCTATGATGGCTCAATGGTTCAATTTGTAAACTCGCAACCTTCTGGCAGTCTAGGTTGCGGGTTCGAATCTCGCTCAAGTGAAAAACAATATTTGTATAGTCATGGAAAGCGCATGCAAGTCGTCACAAACTGAGGGAAACCCTTCTCGCGTTACTGTGTAAGTGTTACAATGCAAGCACCGCAAAGCATAAAGTTGGAGAACGAAAAACATCCAGGCTTTCCCTTCCTCCCGTTTGACCCCGGCTGGTGCATCAAACACGCTACTCCAATCGAGATGTGGCCCAATATATTGGAAAACACGTACTAATTCTTTGGCTGCAAGAGGCAGCCCCGTGGGGTAGGCAAGAATGCGGGAGAGGGCAAATTGGTGGAAGGAAAAATAATACTTAACCGGTATCACCGGGTGGGTACACATGAACGCTGTGGGGCTCCCCCCGATGTTTGGCTTTGACCTGGCGAAACAAGCGAAGAGACTGCAATGCCTTGAGTCATAATCCGACGGGATTGCGGTGTCTTGACCTCGTCACATAGAAGTACTAAACAATCCGCATACTTCTATCTGCCGAGTTCCCCGAAGGTATTGACCATTGCTATATAGTGAATCGTGCTTTTTTCAACGTCTCTTCATTATTTACGCACAGTTTCGGCTGGGGACTACCACTGCTCTGGCTTGTCTGAAGCTTTTCATGTTTTGACGTTTGTGTCGGTAGATCTATGAAGAAGAGTCCTGTTTGGAACGCAAAAGTAAGTCCAGGTCGCAATGCTGAACGAGTTGCGCGACTTTCGTAACGGAATCGCCATTGAATATTTGCAACTGTGCTCGGCTCCGGCGTTCTCTCCGTTGTTTTGCTTGTTGTGTTTTTGATGTTGAGCGGGTGATTCGCACATCGTTATCATTGTAGTTCGAGTCTCTTTGTAGTAGTGAGAGGCACGTGTTGTGCGTTTCTTCACCCAGAACGGTTATAACCCTCTGCCCAATACACGTGGCGTGTGTATTGTACCACATTTGAAGTGTTAGGCTTCTTCTAGGACAAGCTACTGCCGTTATAATCTGGAATCTCACGCGAATAAGCTTCGTTCTGGGCCGGTGCCTTTGGATCGAATGAACAAATGTATGTTTTCGTAGTCCCTTTTTCTGTCAGCTTTTCGCAGTGAAGCCAAGGCGTGACGAGTGCCTGTCCCGCCCCTCAGAGTGAATCTTCTTTGAGGGCACGGTGTTTTTCTCGACCCAAATTCTTCAAGTTTCTTGTTACCAATCAGAGTTCTGCGTGCCACTATTCCCTTTCGTGGATCGCTCTCTTGTTAACATTTCGTCGTACACTCCCCCATGTTTCATGTCACACTTGTCAGATGGCGTGGCCGTCGTTCTTGACATCCCCGCGGACGGCGGCGGTCATCGGCGCGCCTGCTATGTTTGGGCAGCCCCTTGCGGGGACGGACAAGAGTCCTCAGCTACTGAGGGAGGCCGGCCTCCATCAGAACCTTGCAGCGCTGGGTTGGCGCGTGGAAGAGATGGGTGACGTGGTGAGACACATTTTCACAGGATATCCAGGACACCTCTTGCACACAAACCAGTGGTTGTTGTGATGAAGCACAAGGGTACAGTATTTTCTTGTCTGTATTTTTTTTATATGCTTGCGTTTTGTGCTGCGCGGCCTGGTCAAAGCCATCCCTTCAGCTTGTTCAAGCCCCTTGCACTTTCCCACGCTGGGTCTCCCGAACCCTTGTTCAACAATCTGTGACCGCCAGCCATTCGGGACGGAGGAAACGGCGCCACACGCACCCCCGTCTCAAGACGTCCAAACACAACTCTTGAAGCCACTGCCACGCGTCCCCGTTTGTCTGTAACCCTAAGGACATGACTGGCCCCCCAGGAGGAGCGGACCCTGCCGCAGCCGGCGGCGACGCCCGCCATAGCTTGGCGGTGGGTGCCGGGTGTCGCCGACTCTCCGAGGCGGTCTTCGAAAAGGCGGCCGAAGGAAAGTTCGTCTTGACTCTTGGCGGGGACCATTCTATCGCGTTGGGGACTTTGGCTGGCGTTCTGAGGGCGAGGCCGGACACGAGAGTGCTTTGGTGCGACGCCCACGCGGACATAAACTCCCCGAAGGGTTCGCCGAGCGGAAACATGCATGGTGAGTTATTGACCCCGCAATACAACTAACTGCTTTCCAAGCAGGTCATTTCGCGTTTACAATGTTTTTCTGGCTGGGCTCTTGAAAGGGGGGGGGAAGTAGCAGAAAAACAGGCTGCGTTTTAGTGGAACTTGTCAGGGTAACGCTTTTTTTTCTCGGATCTATTCTCGATGGAGTGGGCGGGTGGTGCGCATGTGTGTTGGCATCGTGTTCCTGGTGCAAGCGGTGGCCAACCCCGGCCGGTACTTCCACACTGCTGTCTGTTGGTTTCGAGGGAACGAGCATGTTTCGGCTGTTCTACCACCGGGTATGAGGTCAACCGAGCGCAGGATAGATTCCCTTGCCCGAATGCTCTCCAAAACTCCGCGTCCCAATGCTCACACTTCTTCCACAAGATCCTCACGAGTATCTTACTGCGCTAATAGAAGCATCACCCCACCTAGCTTTTCTCAGTGTTCAGTACTCGTTGCATCGCCACGTGCATCGTTGCTTGTCAGGGATGCCGCTGTCGTTCGTGATGGGCCTCTCCGATCCTTCGACGGTCCGCGGCCTGGAGTGGCTCTGTGAGACTGACGTCCCCGTCTTGCGTCCCGAGAGAATCGCGTACGTTGGCCTGCGCGACGTGGACGTTTACGAGAGGAAGATCCTGCATCGCCTCAAACAAGAGCACGGGCTCTTCGCGTCGACCATGCAGGTGCCTACTCTGCTGATGCAGCATGTACGATGGGCAGGTTTAGGCTAAAGGCGAGTGAGGCGATCCCAGGGAGAGCCTAGTTGCAGCTGCACGCCCTTTAGCTCCATCGATTTCCGAGCTGTGCGATTCTGAGTCGAAGCGCGCCTCTTGATGCTAGTGAGTGTGCACATTCGATCATGTCGTTGTTTCTGTGTTTGGCCTTCTGCAGGACGTGGATCGCCTAGGCATCGGGCGGGTGATGGAGCTCGCCTTGGAGGCGCTGGGTGTCACTGGAAACGGCGACGAGGAGAAAGGCGCCCCCCTGCACTTGTCGTTCGACATCGACGCTGTCGATCCGAAGGTTTGTCGTCGTTTTACGCCACCATTGAAGTTTGAAGCCGCGAGCAGCAAGAGAGTCTGTGATGTGGTTTGAGCTATCGCACACGCACTGCCGTGGTTCAACTAGGTTTGTTCCGAGATCATCGTTGCAAGCTATGCCCTCTCCTACCCCGGGTGTTCCCCATCGCTATTCCCACAGGTTGCGCCTGCAACGGGAACTGTCGTTCGTGGAGGGCTCAACTATCGCGAGGCTATGTATGTCGCGGAGTCCTGCGTTGAGACTGGTCGGCTGGGTTCAATGGATATGGTGGAGGTTAACGCCGACCTGACCGAACCATCGGCAGCCGCTGAAACGGTGCAGCTGGGCCTCGTGGCGGTGGCGTCCGCAATGGGCAGCCGCATTTTGTGAACTAGTCGGTGATGTTGGTTGACGGTGTGTAAAAGGTGGCGCGATTGCGCCCCGGGTTGAGGGTGTGCAAACGTGGCGTGGTAGCGCCACCGCCAACCACACGTACGTTTGGTGATATTTGTCCGGTGTTGTTTGCCAGCCTTGCAGTGAGGAGATGGTGGGTACTGCTCCCACGTGTGAACCATGTGATGTCGTGTTCGCTTGTCTGGGGATTTGAAGGATTTGTGGTTGTGGGCCATCGCTCGTTAGGTCATACGTGGATATATTATTCGAGGGCTGGATTCTAAGATGGAAGTGATCCCAGTGTATTGGACAAGACTGTAACAACAGCAGTGTACGATCGATCTTTTTTATGGACGGGCCACATTGTGATACATGGCTGTTATTTGGGTACTTGTTATTGTGTACCAGATGGTGGTTCCAGATGAGTGAGCGTTGTGTTTGAGTGACAAGAGTTGCGAGTTGGATGGAACCATTTTGGTTCTAAAGAGTGATAGATGTGGTCTAGACGTCGGTCATGTTTGTACAGCTTAAAGTCACAAGTTTTTTAAATCGAGACTCGACCGTGGTATAATCTCGCGTTCTCGTGATGACCGTTCAGAATTGTGAGTACGCAACAGTGCTGCAATCAAAACTTTGTGGTACATGGGTATCCGGTGGCGTATGCGGGTTGGTTGTTGATCTGTTCTATGGATGCTTCCATCCATCCCATCCGTGTGTTTCTTGCACGCCATGGTTCAAGCAGAACGTGTCCCCGCACCCCCTTGCTTACCACAAAACTATCCGAACTCTCGGTATCCAAATCATCTGTAGATTGTACAGCTCGGATAATCTTTTTCATAGTTGATAGGTTGGTTGCACAGCTCGGATATTGTTTTTCGTGTCATCATGTGTGGTACTGAGGTAGTAGCGAACGGCTGGAGAGAATGTGTCGTTCTCATTGCATACTTCATTCCGATCAGTTACCTTCCGCTGCTCTCAGCTTTTCTACCTCGCCCAACGGACTTCTCTCTAGTTCAGAGCAGCTCTGATCCTTCGCCAAACACAAGCAAGCGGCATCCTTTCTTTGCGGTGCATGCAACAGCATGCGTTCGTTTTTCACAAGACAAAATCCTTCATCACTTGCACGTATTAACGCACACATAAAATAAATGCAAATAATACTTTCCTCATACAGCCGTTCCCTTACAGCAGCATGTACACCACCATGGCACTGCTATAGAGGTTTTTTACTATTGACTGACGGAGTTTTCCTGGGAGGGCGGGGTTGCATGCCAAAACTAACTGTGGCTGGCCAACACAATGAAAATACGACATTTAATGCAGTCACACAAAAAGTGGAAACAATCAAAGTGCGAGATGCCCGTCTCCGATTTTTTTTCGCAACATCAACCCGCGCAAGGCGGTGAAATGGCCAATCACCGTCTAGCACGTGTTGTGTGGAGGCCACCACAAAAAAAAAAAATGATCCGCTCAACCAAGCCCAACAAATGTTCCCCCCCCTCCGCTCACACTTTCTTCTCCCCAACCTTCCTCAACCAGCAACAACAAAAAAGTCCCTCCATCGAGCGCCCTCAAGATCAAGCTGCGCCCAAGATCTAAACATCGCAGCACCACAAGGTCGTCCTCGCTGGTGTGCCAGAGCCCGATTCTCCTCGCGATGGGGATGAAGACGCAGGCCTCGGCAGCGCGCCTCTTCTTCAACGGAAGCTACACACCCCGCACCGCGCGGTGGGTGGACAAGGTGCGAATAGATTTGATTTGCGTGTGTGGGCTGATTTGCTTCGCGCACTCTCTCAGAGCTCTCAGAATTCTCTCGTCCTCTCGGCCGGGAGTAGTGCGGAAGACAGAGGCACATCGCCGCTTTCTGTGTTGTCGACCTCCCCGTTCTGTGTGGCGAAGGGTGGGTTTGGCGCGTCAGAGGCTCGTCCACTCAAGATCTCAAAAAACGAGCCCACAGAAAGAGACGCCGCTCTCATCCACTGCTCTCTCAAAAGAACTGCCGGCGATGGTCGGGCGAAGCTCTGCATCATCACCAGTAGCAGCAAAGAACTATTCTTGGTTTGCCGTGTTGCATGTAGTCAGCAGCCTGTGGTGTGACCAAAGGGCGTTTTGTGGTTGCAACGGGGGACAACAAGAGCAGACCGATGTTGACCTGAAACAACAAAAAACACACGGGCACACACGTGTGACTTGCTTGAACCTCCGGATCGGGTCTCATCCCCATGTTGTACGCGTTCAACCTTCAGACAGACAATGCTGATCCGCCGTCTATGGCACATCATTTGCCTCGTCTTCTTCATCTCACTGCACCCATTCCGCCGAGCGGATGGCAGACGCTCACGCCGAACTCCACACCCTGCTTGTAACCCATTTCTCTTTTTTTCTGCTGGCTCTTCGGCCTCCACGTTCCACAAGGGCCAGGCCGCAAGTCATTCAAGCCCTGGTGACATCGACGATAAGCAACGAGGACAAGAAGACAGACGGCCCGGCCCGCTCGTTCGTTCCTGGCATCTCTGGTTCTCGCCTCTCTTCGGTAAGCGCCAGCCGCGTCTTCTAGAAGCTACAGCAGTAGCCAGCCAAGAGTTTGCATGGTCCGTGGCCACTCTCAGTCGAGACAGGGCGTACAGCAGGCAAGGTACATAGATTCGTGAAGTATGCATGGCGAATATGCAAGGATCACAGAGGATTCCAGATACTGCTGCTGTAGATCCAGCAATCGTTTTTATGGGTGTGTCTCAGCCAGTCTTTCGGCAACTTGCTGCTGCTGCTGCAGTGCTGTGCCATATCGTGGCGCAACCAGAGGCAGGGCATGTAGGTCAGGCTTCCGTTGAGGTATTGCATATCCATCCGCGGTCGTCCAAAGGTGACCACAGGCCAGCGCATTGTTTGAACCGCGAGAGGGCAACGAGCTACACACGACTCGGCGACACTTTCAAAACTTTGATTTCGCCGCATCTCGCCGTTCATTTTCTGCCTGTTTGCAGGTCGCTTCTGCCAAAGGCAAAGGCAAGACAAGCCAAGGCCGGGGTGCTGCACCAGCAGTGGTGGCCTCTCGAGAGGCCGGTCCTTGCACGTGATGTGACAAGCCTTGCACGTGATGTGACAAGGTGAAACAAGTTGTCTGAGTGCACCAAAAATATCCATTTTTGGACTCCTTTGTCATGCATATGTATGCCTTTTGCATAGGTCGTGCGAGGGAGACAAATCTCCGAAATCTCCGATTGTCTTGTTCTGCCTGATGGTCATGATCCTCAACTCCTCCAACAAGCAAGTTCGACGACCACTGCCTTACCCCAGCCGTAGTCTGCGTGTTGTCAAGGTACTGGCCTCTATTTCTGTCTCGTGTGGGCCCGCTGGTGTATGTCGCTGTCCCGGAGACAGATGCACATGTCAACCCCGGCAATTAATTGTGCTTTGCCGTTGTCCCTGTTTGCCCGCAGGGCACATTGAGAGGACGAAGACACGAAAACCAACCGTGAACAAGATGTTTGTGACCTACTCTGTACCTCCGGTTCCGGCTGTACGACCGACTTACCTGCGTGGACAAGATCTGGCAACCTGGCGAACAGAAAGACTCCCTGGGGCTTCAACTTCATGTCAAGGCGAGATACAGAAACAACACATGCAGCACCCAAACCACTCAGTCAGCCCAAAACACTACAGCAAGGTTTGAAGTCTATTAGACATGCACCAGTCTGTGCATCAAAAATACAAAAATTATGTAGTAGAAGAGAAAGAGAAAATAAACTGAATAAACATTGGTTGGGTCATATTAAAAAACAAGAAAATAAACACGCCTACGTACTTTTGGGGATTTGGTAATTTTTCCTTGAGGGAACCAATTGATTTTTCAGCATTCTTTGGGGACGCCGATAATATTGAACCAAAATTGAAAACACCCAAAAATAAACGAAACAAATAATAATAAACACACCGGGTACCCATCCATCCACATTTATTTTGGGGAATTTCCAAATTCCAGTTGTAGGACGAACTATATCGTCTCATCGGAGAAACCTGTTTATTGTGGGACCACAGCAATACTAGACTACTACTGTAAAAAAAGCAGTCAGAGAAAGTAAAGAGGGGCGTCCGTGGCAGAGAAGCATGCATGCATGTGTTACGACCGTGCAGTAGTAACCTGTTGAGTTGTGAGTCAGTGCCTCCCGACAGCAGCTCGGCCGGTTACTATTTATGCTTCGCCTGCAGTTTGAAGAAAATCCAGACGATTTTTGTTGCGCCGTTGAATCTAAAGCCCCGATCGCTGGTCGGGTTGCTTGGGCTTACGTTCCTGCCAGATGTAAGTTCCAAACACCAAGCCCGGATTTTGGTAGACCCTGTTTCATCGCGACAGTGGGACGGTTCAATTGGTTGTAGAGATAAGTGAGGGAGTGCTTTTCTAAAAAGGGAAGGCGGTGACAGACAGACAGACAGACAGACAGACAGCGCTTGCCCCCTTGTCAATCGTGTCAAGTTTGCGCGCAATACGCATTTTGGTGCTCAAGCAAACTCCTCCGCCTTCAGCGTGGCTTGGGGCTTGCCTCGGGTGGCGCTGGAGGTGCGGCTCCTGGTGAGGCGTGGGTTAGGCGCCCGACTTCGGGTTCCTGCGTCTTTGTATGATTGGCCTGTGCCTCATGAAAAATGATGCCGGCACGAGTGGCGGTGTGGGTATCGTGAGGGCCATACGCCAATGTAACCGTCGGGAGCGTTTTTCGGTAGACAATCAAGAACCTACAGAGATGCTGATTTATTCAACCACCCGCGGGTGGCGATTAAATTATCAACCTGCAGGTGCTGGTTATTAGGTGAATAAGATAACCTTGCTGCTGAAACCTGCGGCATGGCTGCGCCATTCGCATATCCACCTTCTTCGCTACGGCATTACGGCATTCAATTCCACCTACTACTTCGTTCACGATAAATAAGTTCCCAGCCGTATCGTACTTCGGAGGCAGGCGTAGACTAGCGGTCCAATTTGAGGACATGCACTGAGCTGAGCGACTCTCAGGTAGTCGAGAGGCGCATGCGTGTGAAGCAGCAGTTCTAAAATTTGCACTGCTGTGCGTAGTCTCGAAATCACGTACTTCTCAATAGGAGTACAGTAGTGGTAAGAACCGATCTTGTAAATTTAAGAGACTATTTATTGAAAGCTTGATACATAGAAGCACGATACTACGCAAGAAGGAAAAAAGAGCGTTCTATAGTTCGTTCATTGCAGAGAAGCACGCATGTCATACCATACCTTACCGTGCAAGTAGCAACCTGCTGGGTTGTGCGCACTGGAGCTGTTCCCCTCAACTGTTCGGGTTCTCTGATTCATGCGGGGGGAAATGCGGACGCCGTTGCACAGCGTGTGACGATGTCGAGCTTCAACTCCAGCGCCAGTCAGTGCCTCCCGACAGCAGCTCGACGGGTTGCTACGCTTCGTCTGCAAGTTTGAAGTAAATCCAGACGAGTTTTGTTTTGCCGTTGGATCTAAAGCCCCGAGATGTCGGTTGGGTCGCTTGCTTATGTTCACGCCAGATCTAAGACAAACGACAAATCCGGCTTTGGAAGACCCTGTTACATCGGTGATCTTGGGGCGGTTCAATTGGTTGTAGAGATAAGTGAGGGAGTGCTTTTCTAAAAGGGGTAGGGCAGGGCGGTGGCAGACAGAGCGCCCCGCCCGCCCGCCCGCCCGCCCGCCCGCCCGCCCTTGTCAATCTTGTGTCAAGTTTGCGCGTCATACGCATTTTGGTACTCAAGCAAGCTCCTCCGCCTTCAGCGTGATGGCTTGGGGCTTTCCTCGGGTCTCGGTCGTGTGGCTTTGAGTCACTTTGAGTCATGACTCATGTCTCATGACTCTTGGCCGCGTTCGCTCGTACTGACTGGGGCTTGTCTCGGTCGCGTTGGAGGTGCGGCTCCTGGTGATGCGTGGGTTAGGCGCTCGGCTTCGAGTTCCTGCGTCTTTGTATGATTGGCCTATGCCTCTTGAAAATGATACAGGCACGAGTGGCGGCGTCGGTATCGTGAGGACCATCCGTCAATGTAACCGCCAGGGGCGTTTTTCGGTAGATAGACAATCAGGAACCTGAGGGGTGTTGATTAGATCAACAGCCTGAAGGTGCTGATAAAAAAATCCCTTTCAAGGGTGCACTGGGGGGAAGAGGGGAAGGTTGGACACCGATCACAACCTGCTCTGTGAAGGTTGGGGTGGAGAGGTTGGGGAGACGGGATTGATCGACCTTGAACGCGTTGTTTGTCTGTGGTGCCAGCCCGCCGTGTTAGTTGGCTTGACGTCACTATCATGCGAGATGCGGGACAGGCTGCTCACTTCGGCGTGCAACCTCCACTCAGCCTGACCTCTGGCCACTAGTGCCTTGTTAACCTTGCCGCTGAAACCTGCGGCATGGCTACGCTTTTCGAACATCCAACATCCACCTGCGCTGCGGCCTCTCACCTTCGTTCACAATTCCCAGCCGTATCGTACTGGAGGCGTAGCTCGTGCACTGAGCGTCTCTCAGGGTAATCGAGAGAGAGGCACATACATGTGTGGCAGTGCAAGCGCACTGTATGATTTAGTTAGATGTTTTTTGGCTTGGTGTGTGCCTGCCCTTTTCATTCATGTTTCGGCAGCAGAGGGGTCGGTGAGCCGCGTTCTTGAAATTGCGCGGCCGCTGACCTCGTCTATTGCCGCCGCCCGTCCCTTTTCGCGCTTTTCTCGGCATGCCGCCGTGTTGTTGTTGTTGTGTTCTGATTATCAGGTATCGCTGGAGGTTTGCATATTTGGCCATGTGCCAAACGAAACATGGAGAAGAAGAGGTACTGCACATTGAGGTCAATGGGGCGATCAATGATCGACAAGGGGTGACAGGAAAAGACGAAAAATTCGCACGCTTGGAAGGACCAAGGCCAAGAGACCATCTTCACTGCCAAGGGCCCGCACCTTATGTTTCTGTCACAACTAGCACTTATAGGGTCCGAGTCTTGTCGGGGCCCCCTCGGTAGAAAATGAGTTGAGCACAGGCTGTAGTTGAAAGCGATGTGACCACGTCAGAGTTTTTGACGTTGCTCTCTTCGGAATACCCTGCTCGGTGCTTTTTGTTTTTTGACGTTTCTTAGGGGCGGTTTCACGTGTAGTCTGTACGATGTGAAAATATTGAGCTGTTGCAGTATCAGTATGCCACCCTTCTCGCATTGTTTTCTTAGACTTCACCTTGGTGCTTTCGCAGACACCGTTCTATGATAGGGGGGTCATGCACAGGGACCAACTGTGCATGCATGTAATTGTACGATTGTTGGTACGTAGCACAATTTCAACTTTGAAGTCACGGATTAAGAAGGGCGAATTTTCAGAGGGTAGGTTAGCACAGTACAGGACAGATGCCTCGTGGGCACGGCGACGTCGGTTAGCACGTTCTATCTACCAACGCTTCCTCAACCGGTATATGGTTTGGGGTGCATGTAGTTTAACTTTAAAACCAAGACCAAGGCGCCGTTGCATAGATTTTCGTCCAATAAGGGCTGGTTTTTATCTGTACAAATCACGGCCCATCATGGAGAGTAAACGAATAAGGAAGCTGTAGGTTGCGGGCTGGAACCTCAATGTTGTGACTTGAGTTCGAAGTTCGAAGACATATGCGATCTTTTAAGATCACGAGATGGTTGTCGTGGGTCGCACACAAGACCAACGCACGCTGGCTGGTGATGCTGTGGACTCAATCAAGAATTTGTCCTCTGTAACATGTAGACAAATGTTGAGCCGCCATTTTTTTGCTTTAAACGTCCTGAGGTCATGATTCGACCATCGACACCGGAGGCTGGGACGTGAATTCGCGGTTGGCTTCTAGTTTACACACCGCTTCTGCACGTCGTGCAAGAAGAGTCCTCAACGTACCATGGAAGGCAGGTTTTGTGTTTTTTTACATGCCCTCACACCTAACATCATTGAACTATGTACAATATGTACAGCAGCCTTCAGACATTAGACTACAGGCAGACATTATCACACACCCTGCAACCGATTTTCAAAGCTCAATTCCTCTGCAACACAGCAGCAAGAAGAGTGGCAGCACCGACAACGGCGTCGTTGAAAGCATCTTGTCGAGGGCTTTTCGAAAACGTATTGTTTTACGTGTGCATTATCACACACCCTGCAATCGATTTTCAAAACTCAGTTCCTCTGCAATACAGCAGCAAGAGTGGCTGCACCGACAACGGCGTCGTTGAAACCATCTTGTCGAGGGCTTTTCGGAAACGTATTGTTTTACCTGTGCATCCTCTTCGTCGTGGAGTAATCAATCAATCGTGCTTTGAAAATCGTGCCAGGGGGTGTGGTATCTTGTGTCACGTGTGGTAGCTCGACGGCATGTTTCTCTATACTCAGTAGTTGCGGATCCTTTGCTGCGCCAACTTGGGGTACTCTTATGGATGGTATGCTGGTCCGCCGGTTTTCTGCCAGTTACCACCACTCACTCTCTGCTCTCTACCATCGCTGCTGTCGTGTTGAATCCATGATGTCGATTGCGATCTCTGTGACAGAGATTCAAAACAGGCGCCTATGTGCCTAAGCCTAGCGCGGAGCACTTAGTGGCTACAAGCTCGTTGCTCGGACGCTCGGACCATATTGATCAAGTCAAGTCGGTCGTATGGCATCTATACGGTGGTAGTGCTCTCTGCTTCGCACTGGGCAACTTGGCAGATTGCGAAACTGATCCGAAAACCTGCTTTGACGGACGTGCAGTCTTGGCCGCTAGGCCTCAGCCGCGCTAATAAAGAAGCTATTTCCACCCCGAATTGAGGCGTGGCAGCTTGCTGAGTGCCACACCTCCTTCCCTAGTTTGGCCAACCAAACTCACACGTAGACAAAAACGATCAGGGATCGGGAACCGTGCCGGTGGGTGACCAGCCAGGCGACCGACGGAGAGACGGAGAGACGGAGAGACGGAGAGACGGAGAACGAACAACGCAACAACGCAACAACGCGGAGGGACCAGCAGTGAACCGTTTTTTCATGTTCCGTTTCGGGACCCGGACTTTTTCTCCGGAGTTTCGCCGCGTTTCACGACATCAAACATCACACACGGTCACGTTCCCCTGTGACACCAACAGCAGCTCCTCAACATACATCACAACCACCAAAACGTAACCCGTTACATCGCATAGTACACTGTTCAAGCAGTGAGCGGAAAATATGACTGTTGCTCAGCTGTCGGGCCATTCTGGCTGGGTGTCGCTCGGAGGCTGTACATAGCTAACCCTACCTGCCTGCTGGCTGTTATCAGTAACTTCGGCAGCGGGAATTTCGCCGGTTCCATAGCGCGCTTGCCGCTCACCATGCTTGAGCTCACGAAAGCGATCAGCGTCCAGTAATTGTACTGCGTGGTTTCGAAGAAGATGGTGTTATCACTGCATCCGACGCTTGTAGATGTAGATGTGATCTTGGCAGATTCCTCTATCCAGCAGCCAGCAGCGGCAACAGCACCCTACTCCGCATATTTAGAGTTCACATCAAGTACAACACCCGACAATCTTTACAGGCGACATGGACTATAATACATCTCTTCCACAAGCCACGGTTTATTGGCCAACGCACATTAACCGTAGATGTTTTGTCACGTTTTCGCCCACGGGTGCCATCACGGTGCGCAGCAAGTCCGATCGACACACGTTCATTCGTTCGCGGGCTGCACCCCGATACGTTACTACACAAGACCCGTTATTTTGTCAGGAGGAACGTGCTTCTTACAGCAACACACAACGTCGGGAGGTATCCCATAGACAAAAGCGTCTCTTCTAAAGTTCATGATGCTGAGTATGATCCACGAAAACTGTTGTGTTGTCAACAGGCGTAGAATAGAGTTGACGGCTGTGGGCCAAGCGAACAAGCAACCTTATCCCAGGGAAAAGTGAAGATGAGCCCCCTGCTCAAGACTTTCCTTTTATAACCTTGGCGCATTTTCCTTGAGAACAAACGAGATCATCTTGCAGGTTCTTGCCTCCGGTGCTGCGAAATAAAATCGTTTTCGAATAGGCGGAATCATTCGACGCAAGCAGCTTGGCACATTGGCGTCTGTCTATACTACGCCAACGAGAAGTCGCCCCTGTGTTGGGGTCATCAGGGAAAACTGTACCGATCTGCCGCGGCCACCAGGCTATTGTGCGCCCGCGGCGTCTCGCACCAGCATTGCAAGTTTCGAAGATACTCTCGCGGTTATCACATTTATGTGCATTTATTCGACACGTTGCATTCAAGAGAAGGCGATACGAGAGCTTGTCGCAACCATTAGTCGAGGTAGCATCGCCAATGGATGGACGGCTTCTTGAACACACCAGAGGCGGGTGAATCAATCGCTCGCATGGTCTTCGTACCAGTGCGGGTTTCCGTTCATCGCTGCGACCGAAAGCATGTGCTAGCGGGTCATTACCGTTCATTTTTTTTTTTTTCTTAATATGACACCACGAAACCATCTCCATCATAGAAAAGAGTCTGAGACAGATTAGCAATGGATTCATAGCGTCAGAAAAGTACCTGTATGTCTACGTTCATTTTGTTTTGTAAAATATATACACAAAGAGGAAAATACTCCGATGCAGACAGCTCTGATTGGTTCAAGAACAAGTTTTTTTTTTTATCACAAAAGTGCCCAAACATTGTTGCTGTTTTCACCCCCTTGTGCCCACAACCTTCCATCTCGACCACTCCAGCGCAAAACGATCAGCAACCGGGTGAAAAGTACATACCTTGCCCAAAGTTCAAACCCTTTGCTGGATACGCAGTCCCTCATCGAAGGAGCTATCGTTGTACTCTGGCTTTGGTTTTGTGCGAGTGGCACACTCCGGTGACGCGACGACGAACTCGCATTACACAGCAGCAGCGCGTTAGACCAGCCGAAGCAAGCAGCACTCAGTAGCAGGCTGAGCAGCCACGGTAACTCAGGCAGTACACCAGTCTCCTGGCTCACTGCGGACGCGAGGCATCTTCTTGTCAAGGAGCCCCGCAACTGCGGTTCAGCTTAGTTCGTCTCGACCCTGCCAACTCAAGGTACGCTCTGTCAAACGATGTCGAGCAGCCGGCTGGATGGGAGGACTACCCTATAGTAGAGTAGGTAGACCGTCGAGATAGGATGGTTCGCGTCCGTGGACGCGTCCGTGGGTTTCTTGTTATAGCCGGCCCATCAAAGACTGGGGGGCGTGGGACTCCACGCGAGGTGATACGGGGTACTTCTACGCTTTCGCGCTTCGAGGCTCCTCGAGGCCAGTTATGGTAGACTAGCTGTTCCAGCGATATGTAACACAAGCGCGCATGAGTTCACATGCCAAGACACGCATGCACAACACATCCCCCCGGCGCGCGCTCGAAGTTTGTGAGTTGTAGTTGGTGTCATCATGCGTAGGGTACTGGGTGGGTAGGTTCCACCACGCCCACATGCGGCTGGACAACAGATACAGCTTCTGCTGTAACTGGAAATTACTCTCGGTTGATTGTACGGCAGCACCATGCAGCACCATGCAGCACAAAAAAAAACAGGAGATCGTCTATTGTACATGTGTATAAAACAAAAATCACAGCAGACCTCTGTTAATCAATCACAAGTTTTCTGTACGCGATGGTGTAGCATGCGATCGCTGTACATAATATATGTGCGGCAAGCGTTGGTCAGGCATGTTAGCTCTCGTGCACGGCCACTGAGAAATGGGACCTACTACTATACCTTTGGAAGTGTTGCCAACTTGACGTGCATTTTTCTCTGTCCTGCCCTTTGCACATGCCATATTGGCATTGCTCCTGATCCCTTCGAGACCGAGACCTATTTCTATATTTGCACACAGAAGACACAAGTTGGTCACGAAAAATTTATTGTACTATTATGGACAAGCACAATAATGCCACACATCCAGCATGCTGAATAGCTGCTAACTGTTGTAGCCCACCAAGGAGTAATCTAATTGGTTTGTTTACACCTTCCCTCTAATCTGTACTCTATATATTGTGATCCGGTGTCCTCAATAATCCAGCAGGTACCTTTCTCTTCTGAGAGCTTTCGAGAAGCATCTAACTATGATTCCGACGCGGTTTTCACAGAGAGCCCGCAACCTGGAGTACGCTACCAAGCGCGCGGGTTACGCCCCTTCCCTGGCGTTTAGGGCGATGTCAAGGAAGGACATGGCCGTACACTCGATGTTAAATGTAAAGGTGAGGTCTGCTCAAGCGCAGTGAGATACCCTGCATAAAACATTTGGGTCATTCCTGCAATGCCTTCTAGGATGTGAAACACCAGCAGAGGCCTACCAAGCACGCCTGGGCGCTCCATCACTGACAAGACGACTTATATCTGATCCATGCTCCCAATTTTTTTATGTCTGATCCGCTCATGATCGCGCGTAATGACTGCCCGACATCCCCCAAAATGTTTTTATGTCTGATCCGCTCATGATCGCGCGTGATAACTGGCCGACATCCAGGAGGCCGTGGCGGCGGGAGCGCTCGTACGCATGAAGACTGGCAAACGGCGTGGAGCGGAGTCCCTGCCGGTGAGTGAGTTGAGAGACTTCTCTCCACGACAACCCCTCACGTTGTGGTTTTGACACCGTACTGATGAGCCGAGTAGTACCTTGGAAGGTGATGCTGTACCGAGAGATTTTCACAGGAACAGAGTTACTCTATCCGTGGCATTACAGCGCCCAGCAGTCGTAGTAATCGTTTAACTCTTCAACGCAACGCGCCGTTCCCCGGGCACCCCCTACAAGGTGAGCACACCTTCGCAGCTACTCACCCCGCTTGACCCCCCCGCCCCCCTGCAACACTTTCGCCTGCCGCCACATCAAGCAGACTAATTTCATGTTCGGGCGCTTCACGCAATACATCATCTCCACGGCCAGCCGCAGCGTGGGATCCACCGACGACGAAATGTCTGATTCTTCGTCCCCCTCTTCCCTCGTCTCCCCCTCGACCTCCAAGGACACCCCAGGCAAGAAAGTCCCCGGCTCGTCCTCCCCGTCCATCGTGTCCGGCTGCTCATCGTACTCTACCAGCCAGCAGTGCCTGAGCGAGGGAGGCGCGGACAGGAAGCGATCCCGTATGGAGGAGTCGGCGGCGGCGGCGGGCGCGTCGAGCCAGAAGCGCTCCCGCCACGACGACGGCTTCACGACGCACGAGGCCCTGGTGGCACGGGTGTCATTCTTGGGCGCCGGCGGCAGCAGCAGTAGCAGCAGCAGCATCGGGAAGTCTTCCCTCCGGCTTACTCCCTTCACGGCCAAGGCTGCCAAGGCTGTCGAGGGAAAGGCGCCGGCGGGCATGAAGATTGCCCTCGCATGGAACGGGAGCGGTGGCAGCACCACCAGCAGCGGCAGCAACAGCGGCAGCACTAGCGGCAGCAACAGCGGCAGCACTAGCGGCAGCAGCAGCGGCAGCACTAGCGGCAGCGGCAGCACTAGCGGCAGCGGCAGCACTTAGCGGCAGCGGCAGCGGCAGCGGCAGCGGCAGCGGCAGCGGCAGCGGCGGTGGTGGGAGGTGCAGCGGCAGCAGCGGTAAGCGCCGGAGGGTCGTCTGGGACGACGGCGATGAAGAAGAAGAGGACGGCAATGCCGAGGTAGGTGCAAGCAAGAAGTGCAGCGTTTAAAAATCGAGGGGAGTGTGTAGTTTTGAAAATGAAGTAGGTGTTCCGCCTTTGATTTTGCACAAACAGGCAAGGCTTGGAGTAATTAGATTCGCAGGACACTGAATTCAGCTAGAATTGTCTCAGAAGCGAGAGATGCCATGTAGACAACTCGCTCCTCCCGTATTCAGAGTGTAACACAAACACAGATAGGTCCTGTCACTTGAGTACACTTTCCGCTTTGAGTTGTGTTGGCAGCCTCTCTAGTTGGTCGAGCATATAGTTGGCCCCATGGGATGGCCAGAAACTTCAGTACTTTTCGACACATTGGTAGAAGCAGCCGCATACCCTCCACCATTCACAATCAAGACCTCTCCCACGTCCTGCCCACGAGCCTCTCACCCGTGGCCTCTCCGCGCCGTTTTTTTTTGCTGTCCTCTTCTTGCACCCCTGGTCAGACCCAGCCCGTCTCGAAGAAATGGCGCAAATAAGCTGCGCTTCACGCTACTATGACGACGGCCCCTTGTGGAGGTGCACGACAGTAAGTCACAAGCGACGAACGACGAGATATGACACGACAAGAGTGTGTGGCAAACCGTGTGCGGTGGTGGGTCCAAGTGCCCCGGTGTTTGTTCGTGTTTGTGCGTAGCGCCAAAGCGGTGGTATTTTGGGGTTGAGGCAAGGAAGAGAGGACATGAACCGTTCTAGACTGATTGGGGGGAGGTCGGGCACTCCTCCTCTAGAGTTTACTTTTAGTCTAAGGTGGGTTGAGACTTACTAGGACTAAATTGCGAGGGAAAAAGGACGGTCTTTGTGCAGACAAAGTGACGGCGGTTGTACGCGCGGTATAGCCCCGTAGAATTAGGTCGCTTGCCATCGTGTACGTACGTATGTGGGGCGCAAGAGTGTGTGGGGATACGCTTACTTTAGACCTGTAGCTCTGTGGCGGACGTACACCTACAGGGTCTTTTTATAGGCTGACACATTTATCTACTTCAGTATTTACAGCGACCCTGGGTATGGAACCGAAAGTATCGGTAGTATTCACCGTGACCAGCCGGTCGTTGGGCGTGTACATAGGTAGTTCATTGAGGGAAAACGTGTGCGATTCCATTTTTGTTGGCGTGTTACGTCCTTCGATCGGTACGGTGGGGAGGGAGAGGGATGAGATGATGGGAGACGGGAGGAAAGCGGGGGGTATAAAAAAAAACGAAAGAACGGTCGTGATTTTTGCGCGTGTGATGTAGCTCGAGAGAACGGTAGAGTGGAATGCTCTGGCATTCCGTCTTGTATGTGGGGCGCCGGGTGTGTAGGGGTGCATATGTTTCAGGTCTTGGCTCTGTGATCCATGCATAGTGTTAGCTCGTAGATTACACGCATTTTTTCTACCAGTCAAGCGACGCTGGGTATGGAACCGAAGAAGTCGGTATGTACACCGTGACTAGTCGGTGGCAGAGTTTGGCTGTGCATTGAGGCACAACACATTTTAGAATGTAAATCACAGGGGACCAAAAGAACAGGGAACAGTATGCATTTCCCTTCCATCGATATGGTGGAGGGGGGAGGGATGGGGGGGACCTGGGAGGCGGGGGGAAAGGGGGGAGGGGAGAAGGATGGGGGAATCTGGGAGGCGGGAGGAAAAAGGGGGGTTTACGAGAAAAAAAAAATAATGGGTTGTAGCTCTACCAGAGGAGTAGAGTAGACAATATGTCGTGGAATGCAGCCAGTCGCTGTCCATCGTGTATTTGGGGTAAAGAGTTACGGGGGTGCATTTCTTTTAG
Source organism: Ectocarpus siliculosus (assembly GCA_000310025.1). NCBI lineage: Eukaryota > Phaeophyceae > Ectocarpales > Ectocarpaceae > Ectocarpus > Ectocarpus siliculosus. The sequence goes on along the minus strand of FN649729.1, from coordinate 4,224,295 downwards.
ATCTGTGGCTCTGTGATGCATATATGCCCTGATCGTAGTGTATTCTTTGACTGAATCTAGGCGTAGATCCGAGAGGTCTCGGTAGTAGGGTCCAAAGTGACCATTTGGCAGGATAAGTGTTGTTGTGCATCAATGCCCTTGACATTTTGGAAGGTATGGTGTATGGGATCAGGAGAGGGAAAAACGGCAGGGGGGGTGGGAGGTGGGGGTAAGAAACAATGGACAGCCAGATGTCGTGTGTATGCGATGTAGCTCGACAGAACAGTAGACTAGAGAATGAGTCTCGTGGAGTGTTGTCGCTTGCGATACGGGTACACAGAGCGTGTGGGTGTACAAAAACGTTTTAGATCTGCGGCTATGTCATGCATGCACACCCTGCTCGCGGCAGTTTCTTATTTTAAGAGTAATGTGGATCTGTTGACAGCGATTGTATCTACGACTGATTACAGAGATTCTGGGTTCGGAATCGAGAATGCCGGTCGGTTACCCTTAACCAAGCGGCACTAGATTTATTACTGTGCAAGGCATATGCCATTAATAACATAGGGCAATGGGAAACAAAAAAGAATGTTGAGGCGTAGAGCTCGTTGTGTGATTGTCGTATGCGATTTCTCTATGGTTGATACGCTTTTTATGGTGGGGGCATAGAGAAGCTCATGCGGTCTTGAATAATGTAATTCCTTAAACGATTGGCGTATAGCATCGATCCGATTGTAAAGAGGGAAGAGAAAAGGGGGGACTGGGGAGGGGAGGGTGAGGGGCAAGTGGGTAGGCATGTATTGTACACCGCTCGTTTTCATCTCATGAGGGCTTTTCCACACTACTGAGGAGTGTGCTCCCCAACCGGTTGAAGGCGAATTTCGCTCGGTGTGGCGAGTACTCGGGAAGGAGGGGGGGGGGTAGTAGGCATGTATTGTACACCGCTCGTCTTCATCTCGGGAGGGCAGTTCCACACTACTGAGGAGTGTGCTACCCAAACGGTTGAAGGCGAATTTCACTCGGTGTAGCGAGTACTCGTGAAGGAGGGCGGGGGGTAGTAGGCATGTATTGTACACCGCTCGTCTTCATCTCGTGAGGGCA
>FN649729.1:4178445-4209164 GCA_000310025.1 Ectocarpus siliculosus | reverse complement strand
GAGGGGGTGGTGGGGAACAAGGGTGCTCCCGTGAAGTGGGAGGCGTTGGTGTCGGCGACGGTGAAGGGCAAGGGGAGGAGGAGGGCGGCGGGGGCAGAGGGCAGTGACGGAGAGGTCGGGCCGAGAGTGGTCTTGAGGTGAGGAAGGGAAAGGATTCGGTCTTGCTTCTTGGTTCGAGCGAGAAGTGGGAAAAGTCAAGTCAAGGGACGACGGCTGTGTCCAGAAAAAATTGCGATGGATGAGTGTTGCAAGTGTTGGAGGTGTGGGGTTGGTGTTTCTACATAACCCCCCCCCTCGACTTTCGACTAGCGTTTGACGAGGTTGTTCTGTTTTGTTTTTCCAGTATTCTCCGAGCCTTGTGCGGCCATCAAAACGCGCTTTGTCCAGAATGTCCCCGGGCTCTCTGTCGCCGTGCTTGCTTCCCTTTACCTCCCCTCACCCACAAACCACGATTTATCGACATGGCCTCTTTGCAAAGTACACGTATTGTAAATGCGTTTTGGCCACACTCCCGCTGCTGGGAATCCTCCCACTTGCTCTCTCTCTTCCTGCCTTCGTTATGTATTTTCCCTTGACCCACCCCCTCGCGCGCGCACACCCTGCCCCACGTTTTTGCGAAGATGCGAGCGAGAGGTTTGCTGTGTAACCTGGCACGGAAAGGGTGACTACCTCGCCTCCGTTTCTAGGGGAGAGGACCGTCGAGCAGTCATGATTCACCAGGTCTCCAAGGCCTCGACGCAATGCCCCTTCAGAAAAACCAAGGTAGGTGGGGGGGTGGGGCAAGAGAGGAAGATGGGCACGAGAGAGGAAAATAAATGTGGCACGGCAAACATGTACCTGTTTAATCGGGGGAATTGTGGTTATAGAAGCGACGTTTTTGGGGCTCTCTGATGGTACGTACCAAGAGAGGAAATAATTTGGCGGGAAAGAGGGAGGGAGAGAGAGAGAGAGAGAGAGCAAACCAGAGAGAGAGTAATACACAGAGAGAGAGAGAGAAAGACAGAGACAGAGAGGTGGGAAAGCAAGAAAAAATACCTGTGCAGGCAAGTTCAATGCGGCTTGTGCTTGGAAGGAACGCCATGGCCCACCACAAGCGATATCCCCATCCCCGATCTTTCATAGCGAAGCTCTTGTGTGCCTCTTGTGTATCTTGTCTTCATCCCTCAATCCCTGGCTTTATTGCCCCCCTCTCTCTGTGCCGCGCATTTTCTACCTCGTGCTCTCCGCTTGTCCGTACGTTCTCCGTTATCTTTTGACCAATCACCGAACGATCGCTTGAATCGATCGCTACACTACCCTTACCCTACATACAGGGAGAAGTGCAGTGCGTTAAGTTCCACGTGTCGAAGCCCTTCCTCTTCGTGGCGACCAAGCAGCAAGTCAGGATCTACCACCTCATCAAACAGGTACGTAGTACTTGCATGTTTTGAATGTATTCTTCGTTCGGTGGTGGTTGTGTAAATCCTGCTTGTGTGCGCGTTTTCTCTCCCTCCCGCTCTTTTTGCCCCTCTGGCCCTTAATTCGTTCCGTTCGGTGTTTTTGCCCTGTCTTCTCCATGCCATACTTTGACGGTGGTGCGGGCTGTGTGCCCCATCTACCATCTACCCGCCTTGCGGTGGTGGCACGAGCTCGTCTGACGTGTGCGTGTTGAACTGCATGCATGCCTGGAAGCAGCGGTGTTGTTGCTGTCGCTAGAAAGAGGTTGGGTGTATAAGAAACCGAGCGGGACATGATTACCCGAAAATTTGCACAACTTTGTCTCACGAGCCATAGCTTTGCTTCGCTAGGGTAAGGTGAGAGGTACCGGTAAGGATGTTCATGAGCAACAACAGATTTTGGAGGTCTGAAAGTCGAGGTCGGTGGTGCTGATGCAAACTTGGCGAGATATAAAAGCATCAATCGTCAACAAGCACGGAGTAGTAAATTATGGCCCCATATGCAAGGCCGTATGGTAAGGCCGGTCGCCCTTTTTACGGCCCGTGAAATCGCGTGACACAGATAGATAGATACAATGTCAATGGTGTCGGACGCCCTTAATAGTGTCGGGTGCTCGGTATTAAGGCCGGCCATGTCCCTTGGCACAACCATGCGGCCTTACACAGGGGAGCATTGCTGTACCAACACCCTCGGCATTTTTTGTTCGTGTGGCCGTCGCTGTGACAAAATCAGATGCTGGTGAAGAAGCTCATCAGCGGGTGCAAGTGGATAAGCTGCATCGACGTCCACCCTTCCGGCGACCACCTGATCGTGGGAAGCTACGACAGGAGGGTGGCGTGGTTCGACCTGGACCTTGCCAGCACTCCTTACAAGACTCTCAAGTACCACACCAAGGTATGCATGCATAGGTGCAAGCCTACGCCGGAGTGTTTGGTCTCGGGGGAGCAGCGAGGAAAACAGTCCTGGTAATGTCTTGCTTGTTTGTTTTTTTTGCTATGCAAGTATAACACAACGGATCCTTGTCCATCCATCGAAAAGCGTCCAAGATATATTGTTTAGGATAAATGAATAATAGCGTTACCGGAGGCCCTACCTGTGTCTCTACGGTTCCAAGGTGCTTGTTTGTACTTGGTAGCATATCCCACAGATTAATCCAGTTCCTCCACGGAACACTGCCAACTGCAGGCCCCCCCCCAAGTCACTTGGAAGTCTGTAACCCCGTTGGCGCTTCTCTCTCGACAAGAAATAACCTCTCGAGAGGACGTACAGGACAGGAAAACTGGAGAGGGATCCAGATGCCTATTTAGCACATGTTCGTCGTAGGTTCCCGCGGCCAGCCCGGTCTGTATATTCTTGGACAAGGGAGGCATGGAGAGTAGTTTGGTTCGATTCGCTCGTTTGTGTTGCCAACGTGATAGGCTTGCTTCTCTCACTACTATACACGAGCACAAAGTACAACATTACGCCCATTCCCACTAAGCTACCTCATCTTATTCGAGACGTCTCGGCGTCCACTTGAAACTGCCAAATGCGGTGGCGAAACGAAAATCTACAGGCGGTACGGGCAGCGCAGTTCCACCGGCACTACCCGCTAATGGCCTCGGCCAGCGACGACGGCAGCGTCCACGTCTTCCACGCCACTGTCTACTCGGACCTTCTCAGGAATCCCCTTGTGGTACCGCTCAAGATTCTCAGGGGGCACGAGGTGAAACTACATATGTTTGCAACTTTTGTCAATGGATGGTTCAATGGGAGATGGATCAGGGGAGCACGGCGTTAGGTAAATATGCGAGAGTGCTGTACCTGTTCTGGGTGTGTGTCGCATTGGGTGCGAGTTGAGGGCGTTGCCGAATCGATTTACTGGAGTGTTGGTACCAAGCGGAGACCGGAACGGTTTTTTGACGTACAACAACAGCAACTACTACTACTACTCTTACAGATGAACGTGGTATGCGCTATTTTCACGTGTGGCATGAGGGGATTTGTCACGACGCAGTTCGTTTTCTTTAGTCGATGCTGTATTGCTGCTGTGCGATTCATCGCGCGAGTTAACGCCATGTCAGCGGGTAGACGAGGCCACGAAGGCTGGCGTTCAAGGGACCAGACAAACCGAACATACCGGTACTGGGCCAAGAGTTTCTCCCTACCCTGTCTCTTACCCTCTAGGGGCATGAACATGAAGGAATAGTCTATACCCGCGAGCCTGGATGCAGGCGATCTATTGAATTTTCCGGTACCTCTCTCTCAAAGCTTGGCGGCTTTCGGTAGTCCACGGTAGAATGTCAGGAGACTCCACACCACACAACGCACAGGGACCTGCTGTCATGTCATCGCAGGGACTGGGTTACGTCTTGAGTAGAGTAGTCCAGCTAGACGTATGTCGGCACAAGCTTTATGCAACGCGTGCTCGCGGTTGTGCGTTTTCTTTTACAATTTGGTGACGATTCACAATCAATCCGTCGTTAGTTCCTCCGTCCTCCCTGCTCCCCCGTTCTGTTTTTTTTTTCAATTCGATGACGGTTCACGAGTAGGGCGTCGTTTGTCCCTCCCTCCCTACCCCCCCGCTGTCCAACGCCGCTTGCATCCAGGTAACGGGCGGCCTCGGGGTTATGGCTCTGGTGTTCCACCCTCGTCAACCTTGGGTCTTCACCGCCGGCGCAGATGGCGCCGTCCGCCTCTTCCAAGACGTCTGATGCCACACACCGCGAACACGCCGCCAGTGCCTGCAAGTAGTTTGTTTCTACTTGGGCGTGGTCATTTGCCCGAAGAGGTCTTCCAAGAGATATCTATCTATTAGTATGCCTCCCTGAAGCCCCGAGGATGCTGTTGCAACTATTTCTCCGTCGGGTCAGCTCGCTTGCCCGAGAAAAGCAGAACGACCACGTCATATCGCAAGTCTCATATGGGTGGTGTGAAGTGCTGAAGCTGACGCTGTTACCCGTTGCGAATAAACTCGGGCCTGTTGCCCGCGGCGAGACGGCTGGCGGATCCGCTCCGCGCTGGTACGTAGTTGGTGCTGTTTCGGGTGAACTTGCGTGGTTTCCCATTTGCTGACTGGTTTGACGATGGGGGGGGGCTTCGTAGATTGGAGGGCATTGGGATGGGGGGGGTTGAGAACTGTAGTCGTCACGAGCCCCCTGCGCATGCGTCCGTCCGATTCCTGTAGTGTACCGCGGGACGGACAGACTCCTTGCTTGTCTATTCACGGTCCCGTTGAGGCAGCCTTCAGATGGCACACAACATAAGCCGTTGCTTTTCGTTTGGGGCAGCCTTACATGGTAGCATATCGATTGGATGAACATCGAGTAGTGGCATGCTGAAAATTTCGCCCTCCCTGGGCGGTGTCCGGCATGACTGTTGCTTCGTTGGACGGCTTTCCTCTGCGCTGGGAGTATTTTTTTTTCTTTGCTGAGTCTCCGAGCGAGTGTTTCCCGACCTGGTTCAGGTGTTTTGATGACGCTGTATGTCCGAACCCGGGAGAGGGAACACGTCTGGAGGCCCTCGTGTGGGCTAATTCTCCCCTTCGTTTTCTCTGCTTTGACTTGCGTACTATTGTAGTCTTTCTACATGGCAGCGGTGGCGTGGTCGGTCGGTGCAAGTCCCTTGAACGTCGATTCCTCTTGGTTCTCAGAGTGTTCCCCCGTTTGATTGTTGATGAAGATGGGTTACAAACATACGTGTCCAGAAGACGGTTGAGATGCGCGTTGCTGGGAGAGTGCAGCAGCAGAGGGGAGACGATGTTTTGTGGAATCATGGGACATTTATCGGTGTTCTCAACCGCGTGTTGTGTGAGGACTCGACGTGCGAGTCAGACCTACACCCCACAGGTCTGCGTATACACTCCATTTTTGTCTTCATGCAAGTATCTATTCTAGTTTGGAACGCAAGTTTGCTGTGTACAGATGCTGCTCGTTGCAATCGATGATGACGACAAATGTACGGCCCGACCATTTTCACCAACAAAGGGTGTCCCTCCTCTACCCGTGAACCGACCTCTTCTGAGAGATCCCCACAAGGCCGGCATTGTTTGGCTTTCCACCATAGAAAATTCAGCTAACAAACACCAAAATAGGCGACCCATTTGGGCGCCTCGTTGCAACCTCCGACGTCTGCCGCTAGGCCAAACAGAGCCTAACGTCGCAGGCGCAAGCCAAGCCCACCGCTCCTCCCACGCACGCCCCTTGGAATCCCGCGATCACTAGCTGCGGGCACCGCTCCACTGCCGTGGAAGACTCCTGCTCTCCGGGTACGAATGTCGGTTCGACGAGCGGCCGAGGGGAGATGCAAAAGTGGGATTGGGTGGGGTACGACACATGTATTCGTGTTCTTGCTGCGTTGGATGAGGCAGGGTGTGGCGACTAAAGAATATTCGTTGCTTGCCTCAGGCATGAGTGTGGCCACTGGCCATCGCGTGGGCCACCTGTCCCTCCCTTTTCAAGAAGGAGCACAGCACATGCTTGCCCTAAATGCGTTCACCTTGGCATTTGAAATAAAGCAGTAAGGCGGGGGGGAGGGGCCGCAACATTATGACGTGGCGCACCATCCGTGAAATAGAGAGCCAAGCGCAAAGGCACAACTATGTCAGTGAGCGTATTCGGCTCGGCAGGTGCACGCAGAGCGAGGTACCACATTTTCTTGTCCACGGACGGCCGGTATCTAGTAACTTTTCGGGCGCCAGAACCCAGTTGCCCATACAGTCGCATGCGTCGATGCGGTACATGTGTACATCCACCACGCGCGCGCACCCTGAAGAAGGTCAAGGTTCGGGTGGTCAATGAACGCTACGGCTATCCGAATACGAATACAACTTATTCTTCCTCCTTCTCCTCCTCCGATGGCGAACCCTCTGGCTACAAGACAATCTCTTCGATGCCCCCCCTTCAGCCCTCCCCGATTTCAACTCTCGCATATGGTAACGGAGTCTGGTGTCCAATGTCCTCAGTCGTGTTTCTGTCTTGACTCACCGTAAGCTAGTCGCGCCCCCCCTCAACCTCCTCCTTCTCCCTGCCCCTCCTCCCCCTCCTCCTCCTCCTCCTCCTCCTTCCGTTCCCTCCTTGTCCTCCTCTCCCTCCTTCCTCCTTGTTCTCCTCCTCCTTCCTCCTCCTGCTGTTGGTCCTCCTCCTCCTTCCCTCTTCTCCTCTTTGTCCCCCTGGGCCCTTTTTCCTCCTCGCCCTCTCTCTCTCCGACAGACTCCTGCTGCGGCGCCTGACATGGCAAGCTCGTTCCAGCCGCATGGTCCATACCCTGCTCGACCCCCACAGGCTCACCATCTGCTAGGGCCGGCGGAGTCGAAGCGTGCCGAGCAGGAGTACCTAGCTCACCCACCACAGCATCGTCACAATCACTCACAACCTTTCCAGCAGGAGCGGCAGCAGATGAAGCGCCGGCAGCCCCGTCCCCTGTCCCCGCCGGTAGCTCCACCGATGTCGGCGTCAACATTGTCGGTCCCGCTCCCGCCGAAACCGGAGCTACGAAAACACCCCTGGTGGCGGGAGAGGAACAGGCAGCTATTGCAAAGTTGCCGAAGCTCTCCATATCCCAAGCCCTCGCCGGCGGCCCAGAGGCTGTCGTCCCGAATGAGAACGTTGGAAAAGCACCAACACCGTCGCTGCAGCTACCGCCACCAACACCCACGCGTTCGGCAGTGGCAGCAGCGGGAGCAACAGAGGCGGTAGTAGCAGAGGCGACGGAAAGAGAAGCCGTAGAGGCGGCAGCCCCGTCCTCGTCGCCATCGCCATTACTACTCCCACCACTTACATGCCCGGCAGTAGCTGCAGCAGCAGCAGCAGCAGCAGCAGCAGCAGCAGCAGCAGCAGCAGCGGCGGCGGAGGTAGCGGTCTCAGTAGAAGCGGCAGTGGCGGCAGCCCCATCCCCATCCCTTTTCCCCGCCGGGAGCTCTGACGATGACGGTGCCAACATTTTCGGTCCCGCTCCCGCCGGAGCCGGAGCCGGGGCTCCAAATGCACCGGAAGTAGTGGGAGAGGTTGTTGTTGCTTTTCCGGAGCTGCTGATTCTGCCGGAGCCCCATACACTGGATGGCGGCCTAGATGGCGGCCTACCGGCTGTTCCAAACGAGAACGACGGAACAACTCCAGCACCAACACCATCGCCACCACTACTCCCACCACTCACATACCCGGCAGCAGCTGCAGCAGCAGCAGCAGCAGCTGCAGCAGCAGCAGCAGCAGCAGCACCGGCGGCGGAGGTAGCGGTCGTAGTAAAAACGGCAGCAGCGGCAGCCCCATCCCTTTTCCCCGCCGGGAGCTCTGACGATGACGGCGCCGACAATTTCGATTCCGCTACCGACGGAGCCGGAGCCGGAGCTCCTGAAGCACCGGCAGTGGTGGGAGAGCTTGTTGTTGCTGTTCCGGAGCTGCTGATTTTGCCCGAGCCCCATACACTGGATGGAGGTCTAGATGGCGGCGTACCGGTTGTTCCAAACGAGAACGACGGAACAACTCCAGCACCGACACCATTGCCACCACTACTCCCACCACTCACATGCCCGGCAGTAGCTGTATCAGCAACAGTAGCAGCAGTGGCGGTGGTAGCGGTCGTAGTAAAAGCGGCAGTAGCGACAGCCCCGTCCCCTGTCCCCGCCGGGAGTTGTGACGCTGACGACGGCAACTTCTTCCGTTCCGCTGCCGCTACCGCTCCTGCTGCCGCTTCCACCGGAGATCCAGGAGTACCGGCAGTGGTGGGAGAGCTTGTTGTTGCTTTTCCGGACCTGCTGATTTTGCCCGAGCCCCATACACTGGATGGCGGCCTAGATGGCGGCGTACCGGCTGTTCCAAACGAGAATGACGGAAGAGCACCAGCACCAACACCATCGCCACCACTTCTCCCACCACTCACATGCCCGGCAGTAGCTGTAGCACCAGCACCAGCACCGGAGGAGGGAGCGGCAGCAGATGAAGCACCGGCGGCCCCGTCCCCTGTCCCCGCCGGTAGCTCCACCGATGTCAGCGTCAACATTTTCGGTCCGGCTCCCGCCGGAGCTCCACAAAGGCCCCCAGCGGCGGGAGAGGCGCCGGCAGCTATTGCAAAGTTGCTGAAGCTGCCCGAGTCCCATGCGCTCGCTCGACTCTTGGGCGGGGAGAGATCAGGAGGTCCGGCGCCGTCGACGGTCGAGCTCGGCGCATCGGGTACGCGGAGTTTGGCCAACAGGCCAGGATACTGCCACAGCAACATACGCCCGAGAAATTCGTTCATCAGTAAATTTTTAAGTGGGCGCGGCAGTTTTACGGCAAAGAGAAGGCACGGGTGCGTAGAAGACTGAACCGGCGTCAGTCACTCGCAACTCCGCAACCTTAACGTCGTCTCACGGCTACCGTTGGATGCATCAATCAATGTCTTGGGCTTCACCCCCAACCGACAGTCAGCTAACGGCTCACCACCGGTCTGTTACTGCCGAGGTACTGGACAGAAAGTCGACACGATTTACACACCATTCGCTCTCAACCCGCATGCCCTATTGTTAGGTCTTCGGTTCTGTGGCGGTTCGTCTGCCGTACAGCCGCACACAGCATCCGAGCAGCGCACCACAAAGCAGGGGCTCCAAGCTGCGTCTGCTCCGCAAGATGCCACGCGAGCCTTGCTGCTTACCTTTTTCTTGAGCTTGGTTCGGAGAACTGCCTCGACAGCTTTCTTCACGGTCATGTCCCCGACGTGCCCCCTCAGGCAGAAGGCGTCGAGCCACAGATCGACGCCATGCTTCGAAACTGCCCGCGACAGATCGGCAATGATCGGTGGCTTGGAGTCCTTCTCAACTCCACGTTGCCAGCGATTCTTGTGTAGCTGCTTCACGTACATCTGCGGATTGAGGGGCACGCTGACGTGAGCATCAGCCCACCGCCGCGCCGCTTGACCGATGGCCTTGCACTTCCATGAGCAAACAACGAGCAGCGAGGGGAGGATCTAGTCAGCAAGTAGAGAGGCAAAGCCTAGCCTGGGTTGTCTTCGCCAAAACACAAGCCCTCTAACTTTTGAAGCTGTCGTTGTTCCTTTGCGTGGGGGTGGCAAAGGCGGCTAAAGAAAGGCGACACGCGAGGACGCTCGAACAACAAAAACTCTCGGAACGAACGGCTGGGCAAGGCAAGACCCCAACTCCCACATGGAAACATGACTACCGTACAGAGGTTCCTGTCGAAGGCCGCTGTCGTCCAAGCGAAAAACACAGGCCTTACATCGAGCACCTGGCACTATTCAGAGTATGAGAAAGCTTGAATGTTCCATCTGCGCCAAGCGATTTTCACCGCCCTCGACAGGTCAACCGGCCTTAAGTAAGCAGCCTTACACAGGGACTTCTACGGTACAATGCAACACTACGACAAGTGGTTGTTCATCTACATACGTGGGCGGTGCCAGCACCACAGACGCCGAACTACCGTCGACTTACCACCCTGTCCACTGTGCCCTCGGCCGGCTCTTCGCCGGGCGCTACCACTAGCAAGCGCCACGATTCCCGCACGGGAATGACCTCGATATCCCCGGCGACACCTCCTCCCGCTCGAGCGAAAGCTTCAAGGTTGGCAGGCGTTGCCACGTTGCGCATGACAGCCGCGTCGATCATGTCTACCTGCCAGCAGGATAGGCCAACCGGAGAAACAGACGGTGTTTGGTTGTGCCCAGCAACGGTGAGTGGGGGGGTGGGGGGGTGGGAGTTTCGTGCCACTCCGTTTGGACGGCCGGTTTCTTGCGATGTGCCTAAACACACCGGCGCACAGTTTGTACATGCGGTGGCTACCGTAAATGACACAAGATAACACACCCCGGTGATAACATTTTTGGGTTTAAAAATATTGTCACCGGGTGTGGTATCCTGTGGGGGGTGTGGTACCTTATGTACTCCGGGTGACAAAGTGCAGCTCACAGGGGCTCCTAAGGGGATGTGATAGACCATGGGGTGTGACAGCACGTCCGAACACCCACAGGGTGTGTTTGGGGGTGTAATAATGAGGAGGTATTCACCAACACCAGATGAGAGGCTTTGGTGGTGCGTGTTGACTCGTCTACGGTACTCGTACGTACTGCTGAGAGCGAGTCAGCAACTGGCTGCTGGTGAGGCGAGGTGGTGGCTGTCATGTTGGCGCCTGCTGCTGTGCCAGCTGCTGCTGTTGTTAGATCAACTGCAGCAGGAGGAAGCCGTAGCAGGAGCCGCTTGCGTAGAAGAAGTTTGCTCGGGTGAAAGAACGAGGTGGTCTGTTGCGCCTGTGCTGCTACAGTCGAAGCAGTTGTGGAAGAAGCAGAGGCACTTGCGGCGGCAGTCTGTTTTTCTTCCTGCACGTTCGTCCGGTTGGAGGTCTCCATGCGGGTCGTTTCCCGCACACAAAAAAGGGTGCGTGTTGTGTATGATGCCCAGGGGCAGATGCTGTCACCCCGGTGATAAAAGGAGGGGTCCCGTGAATACATGCAACGTATCCTTAATATATCACCGGGATGTGTATCTTGTGTATCCCCGGTGATAATCGATGGTTTGTCAGAAACGCCCAAAAATATCACCGGGGTGTCGTATTCTGTGGGGGGTGTGCTGTCTTATGTAGGTGTGTTATCTTGTGTCATTTACGGTATGTGCGGCGGAGGAAGCGGGACAAACGCATGCCACTCGCGCTTCTGATAATCCTCCGGCCCTCGCGAATCCTCGACAGTTAGTTGCACAGCCCGTTCTGCTCCCGAAACAGCCGTTCTACAGCATGATACCCCCCCCCGCCGTCCCGTTCGGTACAAGCACTCCTGGACATGAGCCAGCCCTGAAAGCTTGCCATTGCGGGGGTTAACGCTTTCCTACGCAGATCAGATACAGTACGGCTCACCAGCTGGACGGATCGCGGGAGCGCCTCAACTAGAGAGGCCGCGATGATGTGTAGGCGCGTAACACGGATGGTTCCTCTCTGCTGGTATAGCTCCACCTTTCAGCACCGAATAATGTAAACGGGAGCAACACAAGCGGCAACTGATCGGTGTGACTTCGAAACAGTTTGCCTAAACCACCAAAAAAACTGGTGAGTACATGTGATGAAGTTGTAACAGCGTTATCACGGGAGAGCGGAGGCTTGGTCTGTCTGACCATGCACTACTGTACGATGTAGCGGCTGTTTTGACACGCCTAGTTGGATACCAGCTCGACAAATACCTCGCGTTGGAGATGGTACCGACACGTCCGCGTGCACCAGATAAAACGACATTGCATAGCGCAGCAACCAAATGACCACCACAAAAGACGTAGCAGGGCAGGGATTCGTCGACAAAACCACCTCTGCAGTGGCACCGTTTGCGGCGCACTTTCGTACGGCTCACCTTTGCCCGTCGCCTTTCTAGCGTGCGGATCCATCCGGTGCTCGCGAGCTGTTCCAGGTTACGTTGTCCGAGCCGCAGAGATATCTTTTCCTGGACTGCATTCTTGTCTGGCCCGACAACCAGGCGATCCAGGGCGGCCTGGACATTGTCGTGGAGCCCCCACAGCTGCGCCACCTTAACCCTGTCACTGGCCGCCTCCACACTAGGAGGAGCAAAGCTTTGAGGGAGGCCGTCATGTCGGTGCCGCGCCCCGCTGAGGCCGATATCGGCACCATCGCCTGATGATGGCGGCGGTGGCGGCGGTGGCTGGGCCTTGAGACAATTCACCTTGACGTTAGCAGCCACGATGCCGTAGACGGCAGACAGCTCCCTCAGCCACTTGTCCGATGGATGCGGCACACCGGCCGAGAGCACCAGGCGCGACGTCCCGCTCTCTGCGGGGTGCGTGGGGATCCTCGCTTGCATCAGCGAAAAGCTAGCCGGCTGAACGGGCACAACGACAAGTTGGCGCACGTGAGTGCAGGGGTGTAGCGGAGAGGCCTGTTACTGTTGCGTTAGTGGTCTTGCTTTCAGGGCTCCGAAGAGGCTTGCTTACCGGCGAAATGATTACAGTGCTCTTTTACGATTCCATGTTCTAGGCCGTTTGTTCAGCTATCGGAAGCTCCCATCAGCTCGAGAAATAGCTTCACAGCGATGTGTTTGGAGCCATGATAGCTGCACTCTCGATTTGCCTGGCTCTCATTAACTGTGAGGTCTGCTAAAGTCCTGTCCCGACAGTTTCGATCGATCCCACCTGCCACGGCCCTTCCCGGCAGACTCGGATGCCATGCTCCAGGTAATCCACTGTTGTGTTGATGGCGCGGTCACCGTGCCCCCACCAACACTTCACGACGCTCTCGGCCTCATCGACGACGATATCGACTTCTCCGAACACGTTCTGGAAGAACTCCACAAATCGAGAGACCTTGTCCTGCGAGCAGAGTAGGCCCATCGCAAAGAAATTCGTGAGACTCTGCTGCAGGATGGAAGGCTTGGAACGATGGGTTCAACCGCCGTCTTCAAAGGTATTGGGCGGGGGAAGAAAAGAGTAGTCTAGAGCGGCGATCCATACTGACGGGGAAAAATGTGCTTCACTATATAGTGCAACCCTTCTTGCCGCGGATGGTTTGATGGGTGTAGCAGCTCCCGACACGCCAGCTTCAAGTTGGTAAGACTACATGTCGAAGCCTTCACTACCGAACCCCAGTTACAGGACTGCGAGCACGTTTGGACGCGCTACGCCGTTGCTCGTAACGTGCCTGCCGTGTAAGCATCAACCCACCCATATGACTCATACGACCCTGTTGGAGCTTCGCTCGGCCGAGACTGCTGTTGGAGGTCGTGCCTAATCCATGGAAGGGCAGGGTGCAAGACTGACCGCACTCACCAGGTCTTCCGCCTGGAACCGAACGAGGAGGCATTGCTTCTTGGTTTTGGTGTTGGCGTCGGCGACAGCGGCGCCGATGGCGGGCGTCGCGGCGGTGGGCGCCACACCAACGGCGGGAGCAGCAGCAGCAGGAGCAGCAGCAGGAGCAGCAGTAGTAGCAGCAGCAGCAGCAGCAGGAGCAGCAGGAGCAGCAGCAAGAGCAGCAGCAGCAGCAGCAGCAGCAGCAGCAGCAGAAGCAGAAGCAGCAGCAGCAGCAGCAGCCGTTGGCTCGATCGCCTTCGGTGTTGCCGCCGTCGCCGTCGCCGCCGCCGCCGCATCAACAGCCGCTGCCGTCGGTGGCGGGCTACTCGACGAGTTCGTTCCCGTCCCTTCCCGCGGGAGCTGCTGTCCAGGCCCTCGAGCTGCTGCTGCTGCTGCTGCCGCATCCCCCTCTCCTCCTACCGCCAATGCTACATTTCCCTCTCCTCGTGCCTCTGGTGCCGCCGCCGCTGCTGCTGCGGATATCGCTTCTCCACCCGCAGTGGCGGGAGAGTTTGTTTCGTCTGTTCCAGAGCTGCTGATTTTGCCCGAGCCCCAAACACTGGATGACGGCCTAGATGGCGGCCTAACGGTTGTTCCAAACGAGAATGACGGAATACCACCAGCACCAACATCATCACCACCACTTCTCCCACCACTCACATGACCGGCAGTAGCTGTAGCAGCACCAGCAGCACCAGCAGCGGCGGAGGCGGGAGCGGTAGCAGATGAAGCACCGGCAGCCCCGTCCCCTGTCCCCGCCGGTAGCTCCACCGATGTCGGCGTCAACATTTTCGGTCCCGCTCCCGCCGGAACCGGGGCTCCGAAAATGCCCCTAGTGGCGGGAGAAGTGCCGGCAGCTACTGCAAAGTTGCCGAAGGTCTCCATGTCCCATGCCCTCGCCGGCGGCCCAGAGGCTGTCGTCCCGAACGAGAACGCCGGAAAAGCACCAACACCGTCGCCGCAGCTACCGCCACCAACACCCACGTGTCCAGTAGTACCAGCCGTCTGCCTTGCTCTAGCCGGGGACGCTGCCGACGACTGCGCCGACGTCTTCGACCCGGCTGCCGCCCCAGCCGGAGCTCCGGTGGTGTTGCGAGAGGGAAAGCTTGCTGTTCCGGAGCTGCTGAAGCTGCCCGAGTCCCATTCGCTCGGTCGACTTTTGGGAGGGGCGAGATCAGGAGGTCCGGCGCCGTCGACGGTCGAGCTCGGCGCATCGGGTATGCGGCGTTTGGCCAGAAGGCCAGGATACTGCCACAGCAACATTCGCCCGGAAAATTCGTTCATCAGTAAAGTTCAAGTGGGCGCAAGAGTTTACGCACGGTAAAGAGAAGGCACGGGTGAGCAGAAGACCGGGCCGGCGTCAGTCACTCGCAACTCCGCAACCTTAACGTTGTCTCACGGCTACCGTTGGATGCATCAATCAATGTCTTGGGCTTCACCCCCAACCGACAGTCAGCTAACGGCTCACCACCGGTCTGTTACTGCCGAGGTACTGGACAGAAAGTCGGCAGGATTTACACATCATTCGCTCTCAACCCGCATGCCCTACTATTAGGTCTTTCAGTCTGTGGCGGTTCGTCTGCCGTACAGCCGCACACAGCATCCGAGCAGCGCACCACAAAGCAGGGGCTCCAAGCTGCGTCTGCTTCGCAAGATGCCACGCGAGCCTTGCTGCTTACCTTTTTCTTGAGCTCGGTTTCGAGCACTGCCTCGACAGCCTTCTTGACAGCGATCTCCCCGACGTGCCCCCTCAGGCAGAAGGCGTCGAGCCACAGATCGACGCCATGCTTCGAGACTGCACGCAACAGATCGGCCATGATCGATGGCTTGGCCTCCTTCTCAACTCCACGTTGCCCGCGACCCTTTTTCAGCTGCTTGCCGTACATCAGCAGCTGCTGTTCGTACGTCGGCGACTCGAGGGGCATGCTGATGTGAACCGCAGCCAACCGTCGCGCCGCTTGACCGATGGCCTTGCACTTCCATGAGAAAACAACGAGCAGCGAGGGGGGGGTCTGGTAAGCAACTAGAAAGGCAAAGCCTAGTATAGTCTGGGTTTCATACCGGCATACCATGCCGTAACACTCTGCCCGCCTGCTGTAGCGACAACTTATCGGCAGCTACCGCCAGTCTTGGCCAAAACACAAGCCGTCTAGCGACAACTTTTGCAGCTATCGTTGTTCCGTTGCGTGGGCGTGGCAAAGGCGGATAAAGAAAGGCGAAACGCGAGGACGCTTGAACAACAAACACTCTTGGAACGAACGGCTGGGCAAGGCAAGACCCCAACTCCCATATGGGAGCACGACTGCCGTACAGAGGTTCCTGTTCAAGGCTGCTGTTGTCCAAGGTAAAAAACACAGGCCGTACATCGGGCACCTGGCACTAATCAGAGTATGAGAAAGCTTGAATATTCCATCTGTTCCACGCGAGTTTCACCGCCCTTCGACAGGGCAACCGGGCTTCAGCAAGCGGCCTTAAACAGGGACCTCTACTGTTCATTGATACAATACAAGTGGTTGTTCATCTACATACGTGGGCGATGCCAACACCACAGACGCCGAACTACCGCCAACTCACCACCCTGCCCACCGTGCCCTCCGCCGCCCCTTCGCCGGGCGCTACCACTAGAAAGCACCACGATTCCCTCACGGGAATGACCTCGATATCCCCGGCGACACCTCCTCCCGCTCGAGCGAAAGCTTTAAGTTTGGCACGCGTTGCCAAGTTGCGCATGACAGCCGCGTCGATCATGTCCACCTGCCAACAGGATAGGCCAGCCGGAGAGACAGACGGTGTTTGGTTGTGCCCAGCAACGGTGAGTGGGGGGGGGGGGGAGGGGCGTACTCTTATGTTTTGCATGCCTTAGCGGTTAGACCATTGACCACGCGTCCTCGAGAGGACGGAGCATTGTTCCTACAGGACTGATGACCGATGGCCAATCGTTCCTTCCTACTTTGCCAAAGGTGGCTCAAAAATGTCGTCCCTAGTCTATCTATCCTACCGATATCACTTCCCGCCTTTTCAACCCACTCCCTATGCCCCAGTACAGCTAGCGTCTTCTCCTGGCTATCCCATGCCTCGAACATCTCCCTGTGCTTTTCTTCTACTTTTCCCAGCTCAGTCATGTACACTTCCCTCTCCTTCTTTTACAGTCGACATTCCGCGACTACAGGAACACGGTCTTCGCACTCGGAGCCCCAATCACATTTGAACTTGGCGTCTTCATGGTCTACCTTCCTATATCCTTGGCTACGTTCTCGAAGGCCAATGTCCCCGGTCCTGAATTTGATCTTCAGCTTTGTCCCTGCATCCATTGGTCCATGTAGGTACTCCTTGAACCCTATTCCTTCTTTCAACATTCCGTACACTTCTATGCCTTCTTTATCCTTGTTTTCCCCCTTAGATTCTGTTCTCTCTCCGCAAAGCAACATATATATTCTCCTTGAACCCTTTTAGACCCTCCGTATCCAGTGTATCGCCTTCGTCAAGTTCGAACCCCTTCCATACGTCACCTACAACCTTGACCCACTCCGTGGGTTGTCTACCCCTCTTCTTGTTTACCCACTCCACCTCCCAAGCTATTCCCGGTAACCTCTCCTTTCCCATACCGCACATGCGATACTGCCATGTCAGCTTCCTTGCGTCTCTTCCCGATCGTAGGGGTCGGATCCCCAGTTCTGCCCTGACGGCTGCATTTCGTGTGCACTTGGAGCATCCTAGGATGACTCTCGCTGCTTTCATCTGCGCCGCCTCGAGCTCTTGACTACCTTCTTATTTCCTTCCCATACTTCTCCGGCGTACTCTAGCGGCGGTACGATAACACTTTTCAAAACGGTCAATTTGATGCGTGTATCGAGGTACCGGTTTGCGAATATTGGGTGCAGCTTCCCTGCTCGTGCTTCGCACTTTTCCGCTACCTTGGACATGTGTGCACTTCACTCAGTCTTTTGCGATCTCTACCCAGAGGTATGTTTACTGGTCCACTACTGCAAGCTCCTCGACCCCCCACTTCCATTTACGTTCTACTGGTTCCTCCTTGTCCTCGTTGCATACCATGACCGCACTCTTCTTAACGTTGGCAGACAATCTCCACTTATCAGCAAACTCCTTCGTCGCGTCAAGTTGCCTTTGCAGTCCCTCAGGGGTGCCAGACACCCCAACAAAGTCATCCACAGACAGCAACGGTGAGTGTGTGTGTGGGGGGGGGGAGTTCGTGCCATTCCGTTTGACGGCCGGTTTCTTGCGCTGTGCCTAAACATACCGGCGGACAGTTTTTTGTACATGCGGTAGCTATGTGTGGCGTTTCAACGCATGCTACGCGCGCTTCTGAGCATCCCCCGGCCACGCTACACCCTTGCAAATCCTCGACAGTTCGTTGCACGACCTGTTCCACTCCTGAGACAGCCATTTTACAGCATGATGACCCCCCCCCGTCCCGTTCGTTACAAGCACTTTGCCCCCCTGGACATGAGCCAGCGCTGAAAGCTTGCCGTTGCGGGGGTTAGCGCTGCCCTACGCAGATCAGATACAGTACGGCTCACCAGCTGGACGGATCGTGGAAGCCGCTCCACTAGAGAGGCCGCGATGATGTGCAGGCGCGTAACACGGATGGTTCCGCTCTGCAGGTATAGCTCCACCTTTCAGGAACGAATAATGTGAACGGGAGCAACGCAAGCAGCAACTGATCGGTGCCATGCCAAAATAGATCGCCCCAAACGACCAAAACAAAACTGACAAGTACATGTGATGAAGTGGTAACAGCGATGTCACGGAAGAGCGGAGGCTTGGTGTGTCTAACCATGCACTATTGAGCGGGACACGCCTCGTTGGCTACCAACTCAACAAATACCACGCGTCGCGATGGTGATGGCGCAGACAAGTCCGCGTGCACCGGAAAAAACGACATTGCATAGCGCAGCAACTAAACGACCACCATAAAAAACATAGTTGGGGCCGGCGTGCAACGACACGGAAACCAAAGAGAACGACGCCCCGCGTGTCACGTACCCAAACGATTCCGCTAGTCGCCTTCGGCAAGTAATACTAGGACAGCGAGGTGTATCGGTAGAAGAAGACGACGACGGGGGGCGGCAGGGGATCGTCGACAAAACCACGAGGTACTGCTGTAGCACCGTTTTCGGCGCACTTTCGTACGGCTCACCTTTGCCCCTCGCCGCTCCACCTCGCGGACCCATCCGGTGCTCGCGAGCTGTTCCAGGTTACGTTGTCCGAGCCGCAGAGAAATATGTTCCCGGTATGCATTCTTGTCTGGCCCGACAACCAGACGATCCTCTGGCCCGGCAACCAGGCGATCCAGGGCGGCCTGGACACTGTCGTGGAGCCCCCACAGCTGCGCCACCTTAACCCTGTCACTGGCCGCCTCCACACTAGGAGGAGCAAAGCTTTGAGGGAGGCCGTCATCTTGGTTCTGCACTCCGTTGAGGCCGATATCGGCACCATCGCCTGATGATGGCGGCGGTGGCGGCGGTGGCTGGGCCTTCAGCCAATTCGCCTGGACGGTAGCAGCCACGATGCCGTAGACGGCAGACAGCTCCGTCAGCCGCTTGTCCGATGGATGCGGCACACCAGCCGAGAGCACCAGGCGCGACGTTCCGCTCTCTGCGGGGTGCGTGGGGATCCTCGCTTGCATCAGCGAAAAGCTAGCCGGCTGAACGGGCACAACGACAAGTTGGCGCACGTGAGTGCAGGGGGGAAATAGAGGTGTAGCGGAGAGGCCTGTTACTGTTGCACCATTGGCCTTGCTTTCAGGGCTCCGAAGAGGCTTGCTTACCGGCGAAATGATTACAGTGCTCTTTTACGATTCCATGTTCTAGGCCGTTTGTTCAGCTATCGGAAGCTCCCATCAGCTCGAGAAATAGCTTCACGGCGATGTGTTTGGAGCCATGATAGCTGCACTCTCGATGCGCCTGGCTCTCATTAACCGTGAGGTCTGCTAAAGTCCTGTCCCGACAGTTTCGATCGATCCCACCTGCCACGGCCCTTCCCGGCAGACTCGGATGCCATGCTCCAGGTAATTCGCTATTCTGTAAATGGCGTGATAACGCTGCCGCCCCCACCAACACTTCACGACGCTCTCGGCCTCATCGACGACGATGTCGACTTCTCCGAACACGTTCTGGAAGAACTCCACAAATCGAGAGACCTTGTCCTGCGAGCAGAGTAGGCCCATCGCAAAGAAATTCGTGAGACTCTGCTGCAGGATGAAAGGCTTGGAACGATGGGTTCAACCGCCGTCTTCAAATGTATTGGGCGGGGGAAGAAAAGAGTAGTCTAGAGCGGCGATCCATACTGACGGGGAAAAATGTGCTTCACTATATAGTGCAACCCTCCTTGCCGCGGATGGTTTGATGGGTGTAGCAGCTCCCGACACGCCAGCTTCAAGTTGGTAAGACTACATGTCGAAGCCTTCACTACCGAACCCCAGTTACAGGACTGCGAGCACGTTTGGACGCGCTACGCCGTTGCTCGTAACGTGCCTGCCGTGTAAGCATCAACCCACCCATATGACTCATACTACCCTGTTGGAGCTTCGCTCGGCCGAGACTGCTGTTGGAGGTCGTGTCCATGCAAGGACAGGGTGCAAGACTGACCGCACTCACCAGGTCTTCCCCCTGGAACCGAACGAGGAGGCATTGCGTCTTGGTGATGGCGTCGGCGGCAGCGGCAGCGATGGCGGGCGTCGCGGCGGTGGGCGCCACACCAACGGCAGCAGCAGCAGCAGGAGCAGCAGGAGCAGCAGCAGCAGCAGCAGCAGCAGCAGCAGCAGAAGCAGAAGCAGCAGCAGCAGCCGTCGGCTCGATCGCCTTCGGTGTTGCCGCCGTCGCCGTCGCCGCCGCCGCCGCATCAACAGCCGCTGCCGTCGGTGGCGAGCTACTCGACGAGTTCGTTCCCGTCCCTTCCCGCGGGAGCTGCTGTCCAGGCCCTCGAGCTGCTGCTGCTGCTGCTGCTGCCGCATCTCCCTCTCCTCCTACCGCCAATGCTACATTTCCCTCTCCTCGTGCCTCTGGTGCCGCCACCGCTGCTGCTGCGGATATCGCTTCTCCACCCGCAGTGGCGGGAGAGTTTGTTTCGTCTGTTCCAGAGCTGCTGATTTCGCCCGAGCCCCAAACACTGAATGACGGCCTAGATGGCGGCCTACCGGTTGTTCCAAACGAGAATGACGGAATACCACCAGCACCAACATCATCACCACCACTTCTCCCACCACTCACATGACCGGCAGTAGCTGTAGCAGCACCAGCAGCACCAGCAGCGGCGGAGGCGGGAGCGGTAGCAGATGAAGCACCGGCAGCCCCGTCCCCTGTCCCCGCCGGTAGCTCCACCGATGTCGGCATCAACATTTTCGGTCCCGCTCCCGCCGGAACCGGGGCTCCGAAAATGCCCCTAGTGGCGGGAGAGGCGCCGGCAGCTACTGCAAAGTTGCCGAAGGTCTCCATGTCCCATGCCCTCGCCGGCGGCCCAGAGGCTGTCGTCCCGAACGAGAACGCCGGAAAAGCACCAACACCGTCGCCGCAGCTACCGCCACCAACACCCACGTGTCCGGCAGTACCAGCCGCCTGCCTTGCTCTAGCCGGGGACGCTGCCGACGACTGCCCCGACGTTTTCGATCCGGCTGCCGCCCCAGCCGGAGCTCCGGTGGTGTTGCGAGAGGGAAAGCTTGCTGTTCCGGAGCTACTGAAGCTGCCCGAGTCCCATGCGTTTGCTCGACTCTTGGGAGGGGCGAGATCAGGAGGTCCGGCGCCGTCGACGGTCGAGCTCGGCGCATCGGGTACGCGGCGTTTGGCCAGAAGGCCAGGATACTGCCACAGCAACATACGCCCGGGAAATTCGTTCATCAGTAAAGTTCAAGTGGGCGCAAGAGTTTACGCACGGTAAAGAGAAGGCACGGGTGAGCAGAAGACTGGACCGGCGTCAGTCACTCGCAACTCCGCAACCTTAACGTTGTTTCACGGCTACCGTTGGATGCATTAATGTCTTGGGTTTCACCCCCAACCGACAGTCAGCTAACGACTCACCACCGGTCTGTTACTGCCGAGGTACTGGACAGAAAGTCGGCAGGATTTACACATCATTCGCTCTCAACCCGCATGCCCTACTATTAGGTCTTTCATTCTGTGGCGGTTCGTCTGCCGTACAGCCGCACACAGCATCCGAGCAGCGCACCACAAAGCAGGGGCTCCAAGCTGCGTCTGCTTCGCAAGATGCCACGCGAGCCTTGCTGCTTACGTTTTTCTTGAGCTTGGTTCGGAGAACTGCCTCGACAGCCTTCTTGACAGCGATCTCCCCGACGTGCCCCCTCAGGCAGAAGGCGTCAAGCCACAGATCGACGCCATGCTTCGAGACTGCCCGCGACAGATCGGCAATGATCGGTGGCTTGGAGTCCTTCTCAACTCCACGTTGCCAGCGACTTTTGTGTAGCTGCTTCACGTACATCTGCGGATTGAGGGGCACGCTGACGTGAGCATCAGCCCACCGCCGCGCCGCTTGACCGATGGCCTTGCACTTCCATGAGAAAACAACGAGCAGCGAGGGGAGGATCTAGTCAGCAAGTAGAGAGGCAAAGCCTAGCCTGGGTTGCTTACCGGCATACCATGCCGTAACACTCTGCCCGCCTGCTGTAGCGACAACTTATCGGCAGCTACCGCCAGTCTTCGCCAAAACACAAGCAGTCTAGCGATGACTTTTGCAGCTGTCGTTGTTCCGTTGCGTGGGCGTGGTAAACGCGGCTAAAGAAAGACGAAAAGCGAGGACGCTTGAACAACAAACACTCTTGGAACGAACGGCTGGGCAAGGCAAGACCCCAACTCCCACATGGAAACATGACTACCGTACAGAGGTTCCTGTTCAAGGCCGCTGTCGTCCAAGGTAAAAAACACAGGCCTTGCATCGAGCGCCTGGCACTAATCAGAGTATTAGAAAGCTTGAATATTCCATCTATGCCAAGCTATTTTCACCGCCCTTCGACAGGGCAACCGGCCTTAAGTAAGCAGCCTTAAACAGGGACCTCTACGGTACAATGCTACACTACGGCAAGTGGTTGTTCATCTACATACGAGGCGATGCCAGCACCACAGACGCCGAACTACCGCCAATTCACCACCCTGCCCACCGTGCCCTCCACCCTCTCTTCGCCGGGCGCTACCACTAGCAAGCGCCACGATTCCCGCACGGGAATGACCTCGATATCCCCGGCGACACCCCCTCCCGCTCGAGCGAAAGCTTCAAGGTTGGCACGCGCTGCCACGTTGCGCATGACAGCCGCGTCGACCATGTCCACCTGCCAACAGGATAGGCCAGCCGGAGAGACAGACGGTGTTTGGTTGTGCCCAGCAACGGTGAGTGTGTGTGGGGGGTGGATGGGAGTTTCGTGCCACTCCGTTTGGACGGCCGGTTTCTTGCGATGTGCCTAAACATACCGGCGGACAGTAGTTTGTACATGCGGTGGCTATGTGCGGCGGAGAAAGCAAACACATGCTACTCGCGCTTCTGATAGTCCTCCGGCCCGCTATGCCCTCGCAAATCCTCGACAGTTGGTTGCATAGCCCGTTCTGCTCCCGAAACAGCCGTTTTACAGCATGATACCCCCCCCCCCCGTCCCGTAGTTGTGTAGACCATGTATATACGTTGAGTAAAATTATCCAAGGTAGGAAAGACGCCGGGCGTACGACATACTGTTTCTTCCTAGATGTACAAAAAGCCTACGACACCGTGTGGCGCAATGGATTGTGGAAAAAGATGTGGGACATCGGGATCCGGGGGAAAATGTGGAGGATGTTGAAAAAGATGACAGAATGCACAAGAAGTGCGGTGATGTTGGATGGGGAAATTTCGAAGTACGTGGATATACTCCAAGGAGTCGCACAGGGCTGTACGATGTCACCCACTCGTTTTAACATTTACATCAACGATTTGATAAGGGCGGTTGAAGCAGTAAGATAGGGAGTCCAAGTAGGGGGAAAGAGTGTGTCCGGACTGATGTTTGCAGATGATTTCGTGGGGGTATCCGAAACACCAGAAGGGTTGTAAGAACAAATAGATGCGGCGGTAGGATACACCCGAAAATGGAGACTGTCGGCGAACGTTGGAAAATGCGCAGTAGTGGTCTGTAACGAAGACAAGAAAAATCCCGTAGAATTCAAATGGAAATGGGGGGAGGAAGAGCTACCGGTAGTAGACAAGTATACGTACCTTGGAGTAGAGATTTCGAAGGAGTGCTCATGGGACGCACACATAGCAAAGTTGATTGGGAAGGGTAAAGCTCAGATAGGCAAGATGGACGAGATCCTTACGGACCCACACCTAAACACTAGGATTAAGAGGTGTATTCTCTTGAATGTGATTGTACCTAAGTTAGAGTATGCAGGAGAGGTATGGGAAGGTAACGAAAAGGCCGTCAAGCAGCTGGAAACGGTGCAGATGGCAGCGGCGAAGAAAATACTAGGATGTTCAAGTACAACGAGCAACACTGTATTGAGAGCAGAATTGGGAATGTACTCTCTTAAAACAAAGAGAGACATGCAGAAGTTGAATTGGCAGTACAAGGTAAGTAGAATGTCGGACGATAGACTACCAGCCATGGTTGACAAGGCAGCTTGGGGAAAAGCGACTCCAGGGAAGAAGGGAATCAGATGGGACAAGGTGGTAGAGAAGGTTTGGAAGGAGATAGGAGACAAGGAGGAGACATTGGACACGGAAGGGTTCGGGGGGTTCAAGACGAAAGTCAAGGAGATGCTAGACAGTAGGGAGGAGGCAACCCTTCGGAAGAAGGTACGAAGCGAAGACCACTTGGAGATATACGGGAAGTTGAAAGAAGGGATAGGGATGAAGACGAACTTGGACGGCCCCATGGACTACGCGAAAAAGCTGAAATTGCAATTTCGAGTAGGCGATCTGGACTTGCCAGAATGGAGGAAGAGGTATACCAGCCGTAGGAGAGAGGAAGAGGAGGATGGACACACATGCCCCATGTGGCAAATCGGAGGAGAGTAGACCCCACATAGTTGGGGAGTGTGAGTTGTACAGGAAGGAAAGAGAGGATCTCGAGGAGGAAATGAGACAGAGAGGGTGTGACATGGACAAGTTTGGTAAATTAGACAACAGCGAAAAAACGATCCCGATAATTGGGGATAGATGGTGGGCACAAGAGGCCCTAGAGGACGGGGATAAGATGTGCAAGAAATTTTTATGTAGTTTGTGGCAGAAACGTAAAGAGCTCCCAAATGCTGGTGGTGTCTCTAGTAGGGGTAGGAACGGCGCTCCGTCTCGAAAGGGACGCGTGGTCAATGGTCAAATGACTAAGGCAAGCCACAAATGAGTACGCCCTCCCGTCCCGTTCGGTACAAGCAATCCTGGACATGACCCAGCCCTGAAAGCTTGCCGTTGCGGGGGTTACGCTTTCCTACGCAGATCAGATACAGTACGGCTCACCAGCTGGACGGATCGGGGGAGCGCCTCAACTAGAGAGGCCGCGATGATGTGTAGGCGCGTAACACGGATGGTTCCTCTCTGCTGGTATAGCTCCACCTTTCAGCACCGAATAATGTAAACGGGAGCAACACAAGCGGCAACTGATCGGTGTGACTTCCAAACAGCTTGCCCAAACCACCAAAAAAACTGACAAGTACATGTGATGAAGCGGTAACAGCGTTATCACGGGAGAGCGGAGGCTTGGTCTGTCTGACCATGCACTACTGTACAATGTAGCGGCTGTTTTGACACGCCTAGTTGGATACCAGCTCGACAAATACCTCGCGTTGGAAATGGTACCGACACGTCCGCGTGCACCAGATAAAACGACATTGCATAGCGCAGCAACCAAATGACCACCACAAAAGACGTAGCAGGGCAGGGATTCGTCGACAAAACCACCTCTGCAGTGGCACCGTTTGCGGCGCACTTTCGTACGGCTCACCTTTGCCCGTCGCCTTTCTAGCGTGCGGATCCATCCGGTGCTCGCGAGCTGTTCCAGGTTACGTTGTCCGAGCCGCAGAGATATCTTTTCCTGGTCTGCATTCTTGTCTGGCCCGACAACCAGGCGATCCAGGGCGGCCTGGACATTGTCGTGGAGCCCCCACAGCTGCGCCACCTTAACCCTGTCACTGGCCGCCTCCACACTAGGAGGAGCAAAGCTTTGAGGGAGGCCGTCATGTCGGTGCCGCGCCCCGCTGAGGCCGATATCGGCACCATCGCCTGATGATGGCGGCGGTGGCGGCGGTGGCTGGGCCTTGAGACAATTCACCTTGACGTTAGCAGCCACGATGCCGTAGACGGCAGACAGCTCCCTCAGCCGCTTGTCCGATGGATGCGGCACACCGGCCGAGAGCACCAGGCGCGACGTCCCGCTCTCTGCGGGGCGCGTGGGGATCCTCACTTGCATCAGCGAAAAGCTAGCCGGCTGAACGGGCACAACGACAAGTTGGCGCACGTGAGTGCAGGGGGGAAATAGAGGTGTAGCGGAGAGGCCTGTTACTGTTGCGTTAGTGGTCTTGCTTACTGGGCTCCGAAGAGGCTTGCTTACCGGCGAAATGATTACAGTGCTCTTTAACGATTCCATGTTCTAGGCCGTTTGTTCAGCTATCGGAAGCTCCCATCAGCTCGAGAAATAGCTTCACAGCGATGTGTTTGGAGCCATGATAGCTGCACTCTCGATGCGCCTGGCTCTCATTAACTGTGAGGTCTGCTAAAGTCCTGTCCCGACAATGTCGATCGATCCCACCTGCCACGGCCCTTCCCGGCAGACTCGGATGCCATGCTCCAGGTAATCCACTGTTGTGTTGATGGCGCGGTCACCGTGCCCCCACCAACACTTCACGACGCTCTCGGCCTCATCGACGACGATATCGACTTCTCCGAACACGTTCTGGAAGAACTCCACAAATCGAGAGACCTTGTCCTGCGAGCAGAGTAGGCCCATCCCCAAGAAATTCGTGAAACTCTGCTGCAGGATGGAAGGCTTGGAACGATGGGTTCAACCGCCGTCTTCAAATGTATTGGGCGGGGGAAGAAAAGAGTAGTCTAGAGCGGCGATCCATACTGACGGGGAAAAATGTGCTTCACTATATAGTGCAACCCTTCTTGCCGCGGATGGTTTGATGGGTGTAGCAGCTCCCGACACGCCAGCTTCAAGTTGGTAAGACTACATGTCGAAGCCTTCACTACCGAACCCCAGTTACAGGACTGCGAGCACGTTTGGACGCGCTACGCCGTTGCTCGTAACGTGCCTGCCGTGTAAGCATCAACCCACCCATATGACTCATACGACCCTGTTGGAGCTTCGCTCGGCCGAGACTGCTGTTGGAGGTCGTGTCTAATCCATGGAAGGGCAGGGTATAAGACCTACTGCACTCACCAGGTCTTCCCACTGGAACCTAACGCGGACGCACTGCTTCTTGGTTTTGGTGTTGGCGTCGGCGGCAGCGGCACCGATGGCGGGCGTCGCGGCGGTGGGCGCCACACCAACGGCAGCAGCAGCAGCAGGAGCAGCAGGAGCAGCAGGAGCAGCAGCAGCAGCAGCAGCAGAAGCAGCAGCAGCAGCAGCAGCAGCCGTCGGCTCGATCGCCTTCGGTGTTGCCTCCGCCGCCGCATCAACAGCCGCTGCCGTCGGTGGCGGGCTACTCGACGAGTTCGTTCCCGTCCCTTCTCGTGGGAGCTGCTGCCCAGGCCCTCGAGCTGCTGCTGCTGCTGCATCTCCCTCTCCTCCGGCCGCCAATGCTGCATCTCCATCTCCTCGTGCCTCTGTTGCCGCTGCTGCTGCTGCGCACATCGATTCTCCACCGGAAGTGGACGCGGCGGGCAGGGCAAATGATAACGAAGAAGAAGCACGGCGAGACGCCCCCGTGGCCGCAGGCATCGGCAGGTGAGCTCTGGGGTTTCCTTCCGCAGCGGAGACAGCGGACGAAGAGAAGGAAGCGTGGTCAGCAGCAGCCGCTAGCCGCGCCTCCTTTTTTTCCCTCTTTGGCTTTCTACGCTTACCCCCGCCCCCTGCCGCCGCATCACCCAGCGGCGTTGCAGGACCTCTCGGCGCTTGCTGAGACGATCGAAGAGGACGAGCCGGAGGAAGAGGAGGAAGAGGAGGAGCGGCCACCGCTACAGCGTTGTGGAACTTGCTTGCCGCCGATTGTTGCTCGTCTCCATTGCTCACCACCTCGTGTGCGGGCCTTGGCTCCACTGCATCCTCCATAGACGGCGACAGTTTCGGAATTTCCACCAGTTGGGGGTACGTGTTCGTAGAACTGGCGCCATCCTCTTTCCTAAGTGGCACCTGGTGGGCGGCGACACACGCGAAAGCACGCATCGTGTCCGCGAGGGGTGGAGCAAGGGGGGTGGAGGGCAGGGGGCGGGCGCCGGGGGGGCTGGGTTCGCTCAGGCGCCGTGAGCGGAAACAGTGGATAGGTTCGTTCAAGCTTCATGGCGCGATGTGCTTGTGTGGTAAGCGCTCGCGTGGGTGTAACGTTCGGCTTGAAGACGCATGAGGTCTACAAACGGGTGCACAGCGTTCACGTCTTTCTGCGTACGCTGTGGCCACGCTACAAACTGCGGCCCGTCCAAACCAACCATCAGCGATAAAACATTGGACGCCAATCGTAGGTCATCGAGGCAGCGACTTGCAAGGCAGATACAACTCACAGCTCGTCGCACAAAGGGATTACTCTGCGTGGTGTATTGGTAACCTCGCCCTCGGTCCGTGCAGCAGTACAGGTCCACTCTACAAGGCAGCAACATCGACGCCCACATTCTCCACAAAAACATTTTCAAACGAATATCGAACGGGTAGTCGTTCTTTGACTGAATAATCTCTAAAAAAAATCACTCCAAACGCACCGCGAGTAGGGCCTGTTTGTCCTCAGGGCCGGTGTGCTGGCGCTTGCGCTTGCCGGCCGCGGATCCCCCGAGAGCTCCCTCATCATGGCTGTTTCCGTGTCTTCCGGGAGGGTCATCGCTACGCATACCACCGCTGCTTGCTGCCGGGGATGCCGAGCCTTTCCCGCCCCCTGCCGCCCCGGCCGCCGCCTCCACCCCCGTCGCTGCCTCCGCCCCGGCCGCTGCATCCGCCCCCGCCTCCTCACCCCCGGGTTCCGGCACCATGTTACGGGAAATGGTCAGCGCGTCTGACTCCTCAACCAAGGCGGACGAGTTCTGCTGCACCACTCCGTGGTTTCTGTTCTGGTCGTCCCACGGAATCAGCCCTGGCGGTAAAACAACCGGGTACTCTCCTAGTCCACAGAGGTCACCCTTGTTGTGGGTGATGAAACCTAGAGGAGCGTCAATGGAAATGCACGGAGAGAGGGCGTGGAGACATTGGAAGAGAGAGGTGCAGTTGTACCACGCGCACCACACACAGAATACGCTGCTGCAATTCGTATGTACCAGGCGCGACCTAGGGATCGCCCCTATTGCGAGAGGTCGACCAGAATAACTAACCATGATATTTTCTCGAAGGGGTAGTATTTCAGTGCTTGTGTGCATATATATTCTACCGGTAAGTAAAGCTCTAAGAGTACCCGAGAGGTTCCCGCGGCATGGTCTAGCCTCTCGTGAATTGACTCATGAGATTGGTTTGCCCCGTACAGTTAAAGTAGTCAAACCTAGGGAGCAACACCTGTGTCTGCAAGCGTCCATACCCCTCCGTACTCACTCGGTTGCACGCCATGCCACCTAGAGCATGTGCAAGTGCCGGGATCCCCGAAGGCATCAACCACGCCGTGTTCTCAACTGCAGTATAAGGGGCACGCACGCCGTATCTTGGATGGTGGTACTGTAGAGATCTACGCAATCTACGCATGATATATTTTTGAACCTGCAGTCATGTATTGTTTGCTACGTGCCAAACGGCACGGCAAGTCTGTCTCACACACCGAAAACGTAGAACATGTGCTAGGGTGACGAGGTCCTCGAGCTTCGTTATTCGACTTGGTGCTCTCTGTTGGCGCAAGAAGACCAGTTCGGCGACAAACGAGTGACAAACTCAATCCATCCGCAGCAGCCGTGATGCCTTGCAGCTCGAATGGCTATCAAACTATCAAACCGTCTCACAATTCCGTACTCAAAGGTTTACTCACATGTACTACTACCAGCGGCCAGAGGAGCCTGATGAGATGATAGGGAAGCCAGCGCGTGCTGCAGCCGGCGGCACTGGACAAGCTGGATGTAGCAGTATGGATCATAAGGGAGCCGCAGGGGGGGGGGGGGGTATGTATGCATACCACGGTGCCACCAACGGCGGTTGTGTTTGTGTTGTAGTGAATGATGAATTTATTAATACTTGTGCCCTAAGAACCCTAGACTAAAACCATGAAGCAGTTGGGTTGAGTTCCCCCACAGAGAAGACAAGAAGAACGAGCCTCTCGGCCAAAGCGCACACATTGTCCACCTAAGATCTAAATTACGAATTACTCAAATAATGTGTTCCGATTTTGGCGTCGGACCCATTCCTTGCCGTGGTCCGATGGGCACCGCATCTCAGCAACAGCAGCAGCAGCAGCAGCACCAGTCAGTATGCAGTCAGTAGCACTGGCAGTCTCATGCACGCTGCCTGGAATGGCCCGTCTAGCCTCATCCATTGTTATCGTAATTTCGTTCAAAACAGATATGCTGTGCTCACGACAGTCATGATTGATGTAGACGGGCTACTATTTTTGTGTAGTGATGATCATCGTGCTCTTTGTACAACAAAGCCTCTCTATCAGTCACTGCTGAGAGAAGGTATATTTGCACACAGCATCAATGAACCGTATGCATGCGTGGGATAGATAAATTACAGAGTAGATCTATTATCTGTCGGTGAACGTTGGTGAACGGAACATTTATTTCGTTTTCAAATTCGGGCCGCTCAAAGGTAAGGGCTAAGGTACTGCTGTACTTCTGAGACGTCGGGCGGTGGTGGTGCGGAAAAGGCTTACTTTACTGCAAGCATAATTACTCCCCCAGCCGTTTACCCGCGCTTAGTTGAATTCCTTCACTTTGACAGTGTACGGAAGTAGCCCCCCTAACATACTAGCTTCCACGAGCGCCGACGTCGCTACCACCCAAAAAGCGTACGCGCGTTGTTCTTGTCTTCACAATTAAAATTCGTTCTGACCTCTACAGCATCCAGTACCTCGTCCTCTTCTTCCGTAGTCTCTTGAACTTTAAAAGCTAACGAAAATGAGTTCCCTGGTCTCAAACTAACCCAGCACGAGCTACAAAAGAAGGCAAGAGACAAAACACCAACTACATAATACCTAGGGAGGCCCACCACTCACTCGGCTGACATGGCAGCAGCAGAGCATCAGCAGCACTCCCCGCTGCCCCCGCCCTCTGACTGCCAAAGAAAAAAAAAAAAAATCATCTCCTGCCGGATTCTCCTCAATTATTTCTTCTCAACATCGCGACACCAAAGCATACTACAGTACATTTTTCCACAAACTTTTTGACGAAACATAATCTCCGACACCAAGAACGAGCACCGACACCCGCCACTGTATGAAAAAAACGGGTTACCAGGGGGGAGGGGGGGGGGGGGGGGGGGCCTCCCCCTTTTGGG
>FN649729.1:4163193-4175650 GCA_000310025.1 Ectocarpus siliculosus | reverse complement strand
GTTTTTGGTTCCTCCCCCCTGCCCCCCCCCCCCCCCGTCGTCGCTACCGCCACCGCCGGCCTTGGACTGGCCCTTGCCGGCGGTCTTCTTGCCGGCGTCCCCGTCGCTCCGGTTCCCGCCGCCGTTCTCCGCCGTCCCACGCTTTCCGTCCCTCTCAACCCCCCCGGGCTTGTCGCCGCCGCCGCCGCCGCCGGCAACACCGTTCGCGGTACTGGCCGATCGTTCCGAACCAACATTCGAAGAAGAGGAGGACGCCGGTGAAGCGGGCACGGAGCCAGACCCCGGCGGCGATACAGCCACCCCCGAGGCCGGCTGCTTAGCCTCGACGCTCCCCCTGGACTCCGGCGCTTTCAACCCGTCCCCTGTCCCGCCCCCGCCTCCGTTGATGGACGATACCGGTACGTCGCTGTCACCGTCGGAACTCTCATCAGCACCACCACCCTCGTCTGAGATTGTGAGGTTCGTTGTTAAGACGGCGGCTTCCTTGGGTGCGTCATCGTCGCTATTGTGGTCAGCTTCCTCTCCCTCCTCCTCCTCCTCCTCTTGTTCCTCTTCTTCTGCGTTAGCGTCTTGCCCTTTCGTGTCCGACGCTTGCCCGTTGGGCGAAGACGGCCTGGCGTTTGGGAGTCAGGGAGGGGGCGGGAGAGGAGTTCAGAACTTGTGTGACAGAAGCCGGCAAGGTATGATGGCAGTATCCCCGCTTCACACTGATTTGGCCATCAGAAATCGGTCCTGTGGGAACAACGCTCCGTCCTCTCGAGGACGCGTGGTCGATGGTCTTAACAACTAAGGCACGCAAGACATGAGTGCGCCCCCCCCCCCGCCCCCGCCCCCTGACTCCTGCCCAACTCACCCCTTGGTCCCCTCGAGACTCTGCAGCTGCGCTCTGAGGGCCTTCATCCGGCGGAAGTGGTCCTGTCTTACCCTCTCGTGGTCCGCAGCGGCGCGCACTAGGCACACGGCCTCTCCCACCTTGGACAAAAAGAAAAACACCAAGGGCAGAGACCACCACCGGCGGCGCAAATTGTGTCAAGACTAATTCTATAGCACAGCAGTGGTCGATCCAAGGACACCCCCAGCAGAATGATAATCAAGGGGGGGCATAATTTTGAAGGCCACTTAACCCCGGCTTGAGAACACATTTTTCGGAAGAAACGCCATGCGTGTCCCTAAAAGAGGGCACGATTGTAGTGCCACAGCAAGGACCAGTGCATCTTACAGGGACCGTACCGGGGAATACGAGGCACTACTAACAGTAGAGCTTTCGAGCGGATTGATTGCTATTGCTCGATGGGCGAAGCCTGCTTGGCCGGGTTTTCGTATAAGCACGTCCAAAACGATCGCTCGAGCAGGCTAGGCGGAAAGACAACGTGCACAGCGGCATCCCTTCACCGCTGTGCTTTCAGGGAAACCCAGGAGCCTCGTGACCAACGTTGGGTGACTGCAAGCCGCATACCAAACACGGGCAAGAAGAGAAGAAGCGAGCAACCAAGCCCCTCCGATATCCCGCAAAACATCTCGCGTAAACCACACCAACACACTGGTACACTCCCAGGAAGCAGAAAAGATCACAGATCAAAGGAGCTGTCACTCTTCAGATTCACATTACCTTCTCTCGTCGTCTGATCTCCATCTCCGCCTGGCGCTTGGAGGTCTCCTCCACCTGCTCCCCGAGCCTGTCGATCGCCATCGAGGCCCTAGTGTTGAACAGCGCCGACTCCCGCTCGTCCTGTCCCATGCCGGTAACCGACTCCTTCGGCAAACCTCTGGGGAACCACTGCACCCTGTCGTTGACCCCGCCCGCCGCAGGCATCGGCGTTGCTGCGCCGCCCGTGTGCCCAGCCATGACGCGACCAGAGCTGCCGCTCCCAACAACCCACGGTACATACTCTATCGCCTGCGCCTCATCTTCTGCCGTCGCCCCGCTGCCGCTGATATCGGCGTGTTCCCCTGGTCGCAGCATGTACCGGGGCGCCCGCATGCTGGGCAGGAGGTCCAGCCCCTTCGGCACGAGCGGTTCACGTTGCTGCTGCTGCTGCTGTTGTCGATCTCCTCCTCGCGATGAAGCTGTCCGTGGAGTGGGGCCGCTCGCATCATCCGTGTCTGTAGAAGTTCCCCCGGGGGGGGCTGCTTGAAGACAGCGGACGGGCGCCAAAGGGCGTTTGTTGTCAACGGTATCATACTCTACTACCAGAAGGGTTACGTACCAGACTTACGCCTGGGGAGACTGCTTGAGGGCAGCGCAACAGAGGGTGGTTGTTGTGAACAGTAGGCTACTGCAGAAGGTGCACGTACCCTACCCAGCACTAGCGAGGCCATCAAGACGGAGAGTACACCCTATCAAGCCCTAGCGATCACAGGAAGCAGAGTACAAGCACCAGGGAGCTTGATGTTTGCCACCATTGCAAGGGCGACACACTGCCGCGCTCTCCAGAGGTAACCCACAACACTCACCGTTGGTCACGCCGCCTTCAATCACGCCGGGTCGCCACCGCCCACCGTTAACATGGGCCGACCGCAGCAGCTCCTCCCACCGCCGCAGCGATCCTTCATCCCCTGGGTGGGGCGACGCGTCATTCCTCTCTCCCTCGTGCTCAGCGCCGCCGTCTTTAGCGCCAGCCTTGGCATCGCCGCCCGACTGCTGTTTGGCGACGAGAGTCGTGTGCTCCTGCCTGGCGAACATGGCGTCGCGGCTGCATCCGGCAAGCACGTTCAGGACCTGGGTTCGAAAACAAGCGGTAGTCGAGCCAATCAGTGCACACCGACTTCTCGCCGGTTGCATAAAAACAACCTTCAAGTTCAAGAACATTTCGTGCTGGAGTTGCGAGAGTGTGAGCTAAACTGCTGCTTATGGGGAGGGTACTGCTGTGGTGACGCAGAGGATGAAGTCGGGCAGATAGACTAAAGGGATAGGATAGACCCCTCGGTAGGCTAGGCAGGGCGCCTGAGACAAACCTCGGCGCGCCCCATTCCCCCTTCTTTTGGTGCCATGAACCTCACATGTGATCAACTACTGTCGGGGTGAAAAAATCTCTCCTGCAACACATGAACGAAATATTATACGAAGTACTATCTGATCCCATCTCGCTTCGGCTGTGTCTGCATCCGAAATACCATTATCTGCTGAACCAAAAAAAGCGGGAACCAAAAAACATTCCACTCTCTCTGCCCCGGCCCCGAAAAAAGCCTGGGCGTACCTTGGTCATGTCGAACTTCCCTTCCAGTCCCGCCCTCTTCATCACCTCCACCTCAAGACCTCTCACTCGCTCCTCCTCCTCCTCCTCTTCCCCCCCCGTCCTGAAACGACCGTTGTCGACAGCCTTGCCCGTGCTGTCTCCACTGCCGCCGCCACCGGCCGTGCTGCTGTTGCTGCTGCCGCCTCCGCCGCCACCTGCCCCACCGGTGGCGGCAACATTTTCGTCCCCAGACGAGTCTGAATCGCCGCCGGACACGGGCGACTCGTTAGAAGTGGTGGCGCTGGATGCAGCAGCGGCGGCAGCGGCGGCCGGAGACCAGGTAGCAGTGGGTCGGCGGCCCGCCGTGAGATGCGCGCGGAGCACGAGGTACCATCGTTCCCATGCGTCGCGCTCCGCTTCCAGCTATGGTACCAAAAAAAGCGAACCCAATGTGACGGACACAGACAGGGGGGAAGGGGGGTTAAGGGGTGCTATGTACATCGGGCTAGATACAAAACGATGACATAAGTCACCAACAAATCGATGAGTAAACTATGCCTACTCGGACAAGTTTTCGCGGAATTTGTTCATGATACATTGATACGTCTAGATCTCGTTTGTCGAGACTAGTGCTCTTCGTGAACGACAACACAACCAGACACAGGCACGTCCGGTGACCTCTGTTTCTTGGTGCTATTGCCTCTACCATACTCGCACCATCCGTTTTAAGGACACTCATGATGTTAATCTTCGAAACAAGCGTCCTTACGCCGGGTACAGCAGTGTCCTTAAGTCGTTACCCCCCTCTGAAAAACACGATCTCCTCCAAGTGGGTGGAGTGTCCTTCAAGCGGACAGCGTGTCCTCAAAAACTTCGGCACCATGCGTGTGAACAACACGAGTTGTCCTAAACACAGCGACTGGTGTACCTGCTCGTCCTCCTCCTCCGCCTTCTTCAACGCCTCCCGTTGTTTCGCCATGTCCTTCTCCATCTCGGAAGGGTCCTTCTTCCACCGCGCCATCCTAGCCCGCTTGGGCTCCAGCTGATTGGCCTTGGGCATGGGGGGGCGAGGGGTAGCCTGCACGGCGCCGGGTGCCACCTCTTCCGGTTGCAGCACCTTTAGGACAGACAAGGGAGGTTGAGGCGCACTTTGAGCTATGGCAACGACTAGGATTTCGAGAGGCGACTGTGTGCTCTTGGTGTGTGGCTTCCCATGACATATGGCAATCCTATGTAGCATCAATCGATATAGATGCTGTCGGAGAGCTCGACAACGCCTCCGTGTTCTCGTCACACAAACGACGGTTTCTATCTTCCCTGCATTCGTCCATTGGTGCAAAGCGGAATCACACAACCAGAAGAACGAAACTCGGGTGCCGCAGTTCACCGGGACGAAGAAAGACACCATCTTGTGCGCACACGGCCATTCAAGCACAAAAAGCAGGCGCACTAGATAAAATAGCAATAGCAGATCAGACCGCGCCACCACGAAAAAATCGGAAGACGAGTTACGAAATTCAGGCAAAAAAGCAAGAGACAGTTTAAGAACTTGGCCACAAAAACAGGTACTCAGTCGAGAAGCCTACCACTACACTAAAAGCTATACATATATGCGCTGTTGGGGCCCCATAGAGAAATAAGAAACGAGATCCTCGGGCAAAAGATAAAAGGGTCTCAAGTGTTGGTTATGTGCCTTCTGCAATATATGCATACCTGCATGTCCACGAGCGCCTCGATTTCGCGAATGTCGCTCCTGGCGTCCCCCCTCACCACCGCAGACACGCCCGGGATGGTCGTGGGAATAGCCCTGACGAGCTTCTTGCGCTTGTCGGCAACCGCTTTCTCCATCTCTTCTTGGCGGGAGTTTCGTAACGACTCTCTCCAGTCACTGCCAGCGTTCCTGCACAAGAACGACACGCGTGAGGGGATTTCTTGTCGTTAAGGGTCGCGACGTGTTGTCACACCGCGATTGGAGGTTGAGGCCGTGGACGTGGCGGGGAAGCTGCGGTTGACGCCAAGCAGACAGACGTGAACAGTGGTGGGCAAGGTTGAGCGATCCCCTGTTCAACGACATGCCCTGTGTAGCAGCCACAACATCGCGAGGCACCACTGCTGTACCCCGACCAATAGCCGCGAAACGGACAACATGCCCTGAACAGCGGAATCTCGACCATATTCCCTCCTGACTCTAGGGTCGCGAAACCGGGCCCATCACTGGGTGTACCGACTATCGCACACGTCACTTCGAACCGGCATACTCGGAGCAGACACAACACGCCAGCAACCAAAAAAACACTTGAAATCGACAACCATTCCCACTTGCGCGCAGCAGGTGCTTGTCTTCGTCCTAGTTGGATACACACAGCAATTACGCCGCACATGTTTGGTTGCAAAGACAAGCGTCGCCTACACAGCCACAATGAGAACCGTAGAGTTGGAGGCATCAAAGGCCCGTTGTTCACATACTGTTAGCTAATTTATACCGATTCAACGGCAGCCAACAACTCGGGATCACCCTGCACTATTTTCAAGTATTCTAGGCGATCAGCGGACACTTCATACAGTGGCCTGTTCGGTACACCTGCGTGCAAGGCAGGGGCAGCGTGGGTGTTTAAAATAAACTAGTTTTTAAGACAGATAAAAACAAACGTCGAACACGCCCACCGCTGCAGTTTGTTTTAGGTAGCAACCCGTCGAAGGTGCACGCTGTTCCGAGTTTCCCGACGAACGCAAGTGTGGTGTACGGCCGAAGAAAAATAATAACAATCCTACAGGCCGCATGCCCTGACAATGCTGACTAACCTGCGGTCCCTCGTGACAGCCCTGTCCCCGTCGTTATGCCTCCCCCTGCAGATCCAAACAACAACAACGACCGCGGAGCGAGGATTCAACAAGGGTCGGCGACATGACAGCAAACCGGAAGACATTGTCAACGTGGCCGGATGATGTTGGTCTCTCACCTCGCACGACTGGATGCTGCCTTGATCGCCGTGAGCACTGCTAACTGAACAAAATGCGTGGCAAAGCTGTTGCCACCGGCTGGGGTTCGGCGCGGTTTTGTAGCAAAAGTTGCGCGGCTTTTCATTGGCAGCGAGCGTTTCGGTCCGATACAAACGATCGCTGCATGCTCACGTGTTGACAGCATACATATACTGCTGTCAAATCACGAATACCGTCCGAGGGTTGGCGCAAATCCGGTTTTCTGCTGTTTGCTCTCTTCGCATACTGTAGCGTCAACACATCAAGAATGAACTGGAGCTCATGCGACGGGAGCTGCAACGACGTGAGGTATGCGGAGAGTAGCGGAGCATACCCTCCCACTCCAGCAGCAAGCTGATGACAAAGCCCAGCAGCCGGGCCATGCGCTAAATGCCCATGTCAGGGCATCTCGTCAGAATCAGACGTTTGCTGCAATACAGCAGCAACAGCGGCCACACGGACACGCCACAGACGGCAGGCCAATCAAAGGAGACCAAGACCTGGTGCCGTCTTCTATGCATACGTCCATGAGCACACACCACACTGCTGTCTGTACGCGTAGTCTTCAGGGGCCCCCGGACCCAAATCCAAACGTCCTGAAAAGAAAGACCATAAGGTACCGGTTAACAGCCCTGCAAGACTACCCGATTCGATGAGCTGCAACAGATCTGGCTCGTGTGCGCCCCGCAGACAGCACGAGTGAGGGCCCTGCAACGAGGTTCCCTGCTGGTGTTACACAGGCTCTCAAAACAGCCAGTGCACAAGCACGTGAAACGGCTATTTAACTTCCTCGTGCTCTTTGGGGCAACAAACCACAACCGCCCGGATTGGCGTCACGACGAGGATGAGAGCGTACCCCACTTAAAAAAGCCAGACACGGAATGTGGAATCTTGTTTTCTATCAAGGATCGAACATGATGCGGCCTTACAGTAGTAGTTCTGTTGGTCTCTCCCCACTCCCCGCCCAACGCGGTGCAAACCATGTTTTCGTCGTCGTCATTTTTTTTCGGTTTCTCGCTTGCAGTACAACCAAAATGCTTTATATTGACGCGTACATACCTGATTCAATTCACACCGCACTGATCCTAACAAGTCGATCTGTGGGTTTGCACGCTATAATGAAGTTGCTGGGGGCACCCGGATCCGAAACGGCCCCATCGCAGTGGCAGTCAGCACCACAAAATAATTGCAGATCATGAGAGGGGGTTCCGTGGATTGTTGACGTTTGCACTTATCAAAGCATATTTTCACGACTATCGCCGCGTTGTATGCTAGAAACATGATCGAGGACCCCGCATGCAATCGCGTGCCGCCACTCAAGGGACAGTCTATCCTTGTCGACGTGAGATCTTGGCATGTCGCACCGTGGTGGTGGTGGTGGTGGCGGTTGACTGGTTGATTTTTCTCTGTCGCTCGGTTTTTAGGGTGACAACAACAGCCAAGGGAATTTCGCCGCACTTGCAGCTCGTATGCATAGACTACAAATAGATTTTCGCACGACGATTAGGATGCGACTTCACGTGCCTCGAAATGGGGACGTAGAAGACATACTGCCGCCGTCTCTGCGAGACACTAGCTCCTTCGTACTCATCCATGCCTTATCTTCGCGCGCGTGTCTCCGCTCCAGCCAGTGTTGCCAGTTTGTTGCTTTTGAGGTCGGCAAAAGTTCGAGTATTTCGTCTTCGACGCCAACTTTTACAGCAGGTGGATCCCACGCGGAGGCATCGACAACATGACGCCGTGGCGCCGTGGCACCGACGACACCCCACCCTTGCAGGGACAACCAGAAGGTGGTACTACCCGAGGCTTGAGCCGTCCGTTTTGTCTCGCGCGCACCCCGTGTAGCCTAGGGCACCTCGCTGAACCCTCACCCGAAACGAGTCTTGGTGGCCAACATCCGTCATACACAACATGTGTTCACTCTACTGCTTGCTCCTTCCTGCTGTGGGCGCGATAACCACAGCCTCTCCAAAACCACAGCCACCGATACGGTCAAGGTCATCCCACCATCCTCCTTGGCAACAGCCCTGCGTGCGTTATCTTCGCGCAGGTTGAGAGGCGTCCAGTGGGGGGACCTGCATAGAGCCGGGATGCTCCCAACCTAACCGCTGTTGCGGATGCTGTTCGGGTTTTGGAGTTTGGACCCGTGTTGGAGAATGACACAATCCGGTTCCTTTCCTCTCGCCGTTTCCGGAGGAACCAAATAGCAAGGAACTGGCAGCTAGACAAGGTACTCAGAGCTCACCTCTTCCTAGTCACCGGTGGGCTGTCCGCCATGCTGCCGCTGTGCTTGGGCCCTCGAGAGCTGCACCTTGTTTCTCTGCTCCGTGTGTACTGCTGTTGCGCTGTACACCGCGCGCAAAAAAACGAAACGCTGGCTGTTGAGATTTCGTGTCAAGAGTCTTTGGGTCGTTCGCAGTCGATGATGGGAGTTCTGAGCTACCCCGCCCTCTCTACTCGATTCTGCGGCTTTCATACCTTGCAGCAGTCCGTGGCAGGTCGTAGCGATCGACAGGCGTTGTTCTTGATACCCAATGCCTGCCGTCCTCTATTATCCTGTCTCGTGCGCCTGTCAGTCAGGGGATACATCCAGCAGGGATAGCAGAGGCCAGTTACCAGTTACCCCACAAGGAGGGGAGAGGGGATCGCGCATTTTGGTTCTAGGAGGGGAGCGGGGATGCACTATTTTTTTTCGGCTCAACTTGGCTCGACTGCTGCCATGTACAGCAGCAGCAGTAGTACTGCTGAACGCGAGCGGCCATGTGGACTCTCAAGAACACCGCGCACCCCGCCTGTGCACAAGCCTGCGATACACGAGCCTGGCGGTCATGAGTGACGCACGATCGATGAGTTGTTGTTGGACAGTCGGCCACCAACTACCGCTGTGCTTCCCGACGCGCATGCTAGTCCACAAAAAAATATGGAAGTGCGACCGAAAGGACTACCGAAAGGACGGATGCATTTTGGCAAAAAACGATGGTTGTTCGTCGCGCGGGTACCTCTCTTGCTCTCCTGCGTGTCCGTCCTATTTATAATTAGTACGTCTTGCGTATCCTGCTGGTATCCGTACATTCTCGGCCACACATGCATCTTCTGTTCGAGCAAGCAAGGTGGAAATTGCAAGGTTTGTTTGCTCTTCTTCCGCTCACCACCCGCCGCCCCCCCTTCCTCGAATCGATACGTGTTTTTTTTTTACACCAGCCATCGGTTGCCGGAGGCATACGTTGTAGACTACTACTGTAGATTTT
The DNA here is from genome assembly GCA_000310025.1 of Ectocarpus siliculosus. Classification (NCBI taxonomy): domain Eukaryota; class Phaeophyceae; order Ectocarpales; family Ectocarpaceae; genus Ectocarpus; species Ectocarpus siliculosus. Next base: position 4,166,247 of record FN649729.1, on the reverse strand, counting down.
GTACATGGATGGCAACCATTCACTACGGGCGGTGTCTGTCCGATAGATATACATTGTGTCATCAGTCCATGTATGTACACATCCAAAGAGTGTGTAGAGGCAAAAATAGCGAATCTTTGTCCGTACCTCGTGCTGTCAGTACTGCTGTGCTGGGTCGTTACTGCTGTAGAATAAGCGGTTATTGTTGTGCTTGTCGAGTGCACGTCAAGCAAGGAAGCAACCCTTTTGTTACAGTGGTAAGAGGGAGAACGCACGGTGGATGAACCGCGGGGGCGAAAGTAAAATAATAACGACGAGTGAATTTTCGAAGCACATTCGTTCAGCGAAGAAGCTTTCGTCATCCATGCTGGATAGACTACATAAGCTGTAGATGCTGCTGGCTGTATGCATAGGATGTACATAGTTTTCAGCTAAAGCGCTACTTACACTAGGTTTCTTTTAGCGAGTATCCTTGCACATGTCGCCGCCATGAGTAGATTACGTGAGGATGCTTGTACTACAACATGACAAAAACATTCCAAAAGTGCAGTAAGTGATGAAATAGCAGCGATACAACCAACACTCACTCTGCACGTTTGTTTATCTCTGCTAGTTGGTATTAGTGTAACCACGTGACACGTTCCCCGCAGAAAAAATAACCCATTCATTCGTCCAACACCAAGCCGCATGGACAGAGACAGGCAGGAAAACACAAAACACAAAGACAAGAAACAAAACCGCTGAAACAACACCCCCTTTCCTGAGAAATCAACCAACCGACAACTAGTCCGATGCTTGAGCAAGGTGACTAGTGCAACAAATGGAAAAACAACGGAGGCCTCACAAACTGCGCAAGCAACGTACTACCAATGTACTCCGTATCAAACAACAGAAAACGAAACAAACAAAATCTGAACCCTACGTATGTATGTAGTCTACATGGGGGGGACATGACACGCTACAAGCCCTCGCCAGGTCATGGGGCTTGTCATTGGTTGGAGTGCGAAGGTTTCCTCGGCACTTCCTACCAGCTCAAGAGATCACAAAACACAAGGAAGGCCGAACAAACCGAAGCAAGCCTGTGTCGCCCAAAAACACCACTGGAGCACCGCAAAACGTCACTCTTCATCTCTCTGCCAATCTTGACACCAACACAAAATAACGCCTGGAAAGCTCGATTTCCGAGCACAGAGACTTGCGCAAAAAAAAAACCGAGAGAAAATGCTTTTGTACACGCGGGTGGACACACATCCACCAGCTAGCAGCTGGCGCGCGGCGGCCCCACCAGCCCGCGTGCAAGCACACACGCCGCCAGCCTCCCCTAAATCTACTGCTGCAACTAGTGTAGCATCCTTTGAGTCAGTCTACATGACGGACTCGGCCCGCTTGTCCTCCTGATGTTTGGCAGACAGGTCGACAACGAATTTCGACCCATTCCAGCCAAAAGGTGTCAAAACAAGAAGGCGCGGCGAACGGCATTGAAACGAGGGTTAAACGAGGAAACCATGAGACGAGAATCAAGACAAATAAATGTTCCTCCAGCAAAGGAGATAAGAGGGGAACCAGGGTCAACAAAGAAGGCTCGCTGTGAGGTCGCGGCGAGAGGAGCAAGGGGAAAGCAAGCAATCTTAAACAAGTCCACAAGGCATCGAGCCAAGGAAGAGGGGGCAATGGGGGAGGGTATCACGTAATTGTCTCCATACTATTTGTCTCCATACCAAGTGACAGGCCGCGTGTGGCCACAGTATCAACGGCTAGGCCACACGGCGCTGAGCAAGTCGATGCACAGACACTCCATGGGCAAGACACTTTTGACTGGAACACATGGGTAAGTATGCCATAAAAGCACTGAGCATAAAAACGTACTCCATTTATTTCGTCGGCGTACCACCAATGTTTTCCTTCTTTTCCGATCACTCAAACACATCCGAGCTGCGGCAGAGACTTCGTGGAACAATCGTGCATTTCAAACCCGGTCTACAGAGCCAAAAGAGGGTGGCGATCGAGAGAGGGGGAGGTCTCGTCACATTGCAACACCGACCAACCAAATCCCGTTGGCAGCTTTCGAATATTGCGACGGCAGTGCTGTTGTCGAGAGATGGAGTCGTCCACTCACCAGTGTCTGTATCTTGCCCGTCGCGAGGAACTCGTTGATCTTCTGGATCGTTTTGGCACCGATACCTGGGACCTCCCCCTTCTGCGCTCAACGGAATACATGAAGGTACACGTTTTGGATGCGGAGCAGGGGAAACGCCACGGGGCGAGGGCAAAAACAATTTTTACCCCGAATGTCGTATTAAGACAGTTGTCGAGAAGACAGGTTGTCGGAGGTGGAGCTTTTCTAACGTCAGAATACAACGACAAATACAGGGGTCGACGCACTTGGTGTATAGATTCATGCCTATGTTCTCCAACCTTCTGCTTGAAAACACACAGAGACAAGAACCGCTTGATATGGCGCTACGCTTGATTAGGCATCCAAGGAGCAGCATGACAGTTAGTCTTTCGAGGATCTCACCAAGCATCGAAAAACGAAACAAAACAAAGGCGACAATCAGGGATGCTGTACAAACTCAGCAACATGTTTTTCTCAAATGGCGAACACCCACTTCCGAAGTGGGAGATGCGTATGACATATTTTTTCGTGTGCGCGAGGAAGAAACGTGAAGCGAACCAAGCCTCTTGTGACCATGCGGATAGCTATACTTGCCTTGGGAGCGGTCGTCAGCGGCTTGGGCATGTCCTTGATGGCGGAAACCACCTGGCCATTCCGAGAGGGGGAAGAGAGCGAGGCAGGGGGGGAATAGGCGGGGGGGGCGGGGGGGGGGGGGGGGGGCCCTTTTGTTTTGGATGCCTTAACGGGTAGGCCCCCCCCCCCCTGAAAGGGCGGGGCATTTTTCCCCAAAGAACCAACCCCCAGGGGCAAACCTTTCCTCCAAATTTGGCCAAGGGGGGCCCATTTTTTTTTTCCCAACCCATTTATCCCAACCAAAACCCCAGGGGGGGGGGGGGGGTTTTGACGGGGAAAAACAGAAAACCCAAGCCAAAACAAAAAAAACCCGGGGTTTTTCAACG
>FN649729.1:4148203-4163093 GCA_000310025.1 Ectocarpus siliculosus | reverse complement strand
GGGGGGGGGGGGGGGGGGGGGCGTGCTCTTATGTTTTGCATGCCTTAGCGGTTAGGCCCACGCGTCCTTGAGAGGCCGGAGCATTGTTCCCATAGGATCGATCACCGATGGTCAATCGTTCCTTCGAAGTTTGCCAAAGGTGGCTCAATTTTTTTTTCCCTAGCCTATCTATCCTATCGATATCACGAGGCGGGAGGGGGGGTTGCTGACGGGCAAAAGCAGACAACCAAGTCGATACGATGAAATACCGTGCGTTTTCGATCGTACTGCCTTCACCGACCAATCATGGGCTAGGTTGCGTCAAATGATACACCATCTTGTTGTTATGAGCCAGCAAGAGCTCGCGCAAATGCCGGCAAGCTGCATAACGGCGGAAGAAGATAAAACTGCGCATCAAAGGGGTAGAGAGAATCGGTGTCATAAGACAGCGTGGATGGTCAATAATTCTCGATACGAGCATTCCAGTCCGTTGTTCAAGTCTCGCTAGAACCTTAACAACGCTCCGTAAGCTTTGCTAGAAATCCACCCATTCACACCATATCAGCAGCATTGTTGTTTGGCAAAAGAACCCAGGCGGTCCGGGGATTAATTTCGCAAATACAATACATTAGTCTTGAACCTGGAAAAAACTCCAAACTCCTAGGGACATAATGTCGAAGGACCGACAAGTATTCCCACCTTTTTGTAGACGCCGCCGGCCTTGCTACCCTCCTTGAAGTATAGCCCCGCCAGCTCATCGAACGCATCGGCCAAGGCCTTGTTCTCAGGGCAGGTGCACTAAACCCCCATACATGGGTCGACAGTCGTCGTTCGTCGCATCACATGAGAGGCAAGGGCAAGGGCGGGGTAGCCAAGGCAAGGGGTGGGTACACCGCGTGGTGGTCATTCTTGTTGTGTATCCGCTGCCCGAACAACCAAATCGGCAACCCTGTCGACACAATGTGCTGCGTTTACTTCCAACTGCCTTGAAAACCCGGACCTAAGTTATCCACTCTCTTCGTACAACTACAACAACAACATTAATCGATCGTATGGTTGCTGGGCGATGTACAAAGCCCAATTTTGAACGAGCACGGGGAAGGGACGCAGTTTAGTAAACCAAGCAACGAGGTGGACAAGACAACGCAGCAAACAAAGCACGACGCTGTAATAACACACAACAACGGAACAATAACTGGTGGGTGATCTGTTCCTCTCCTGACCCAAGCAAGCTTGTTGACCTTGTTAACGCCGTGCGTAGACTGTACAGTTCAAGACTCACACGTCCAGCACAGTGTGCCATCGCGGTCAAGAAACCGTCAGCTCTTGCCTTTGATACCGCACGCCCGTGCAACTGTAGATTGGGGAACACCTGTGCCGACTATCCACCCTTCCTTTGTAGATCTTTTCCGATACAGCAGCCAACGAAACGATGCTAATACCAGTTGAGGGCACCAAAACGGAGTAAGCAAAATGCATTTTTTGGTGTGTAGTTTTGTTTCTAGAGTTTTCAGTTTTGGGGAAGCCCTAATACTGAAACACGCACTCCTATTTAGTCCTGCTCGTGCATCCAAAGATACCGAAAAGTTGTAAAACTAACGTCCAGAAAATATGCCAAGACAAAACACAGACACAGACACAGACACCAGCGTTAGATGTGGGCCCAACCAAACGCTGACCCTAAACTCCGACCTACACCGAGCAGCGTGTTCTCGAGGAAAAAAAAAAAAATTGAACAAAAAAAACGGATCGCTAGTATGATGTTACGATAGGGGTGCCAAAAGAGGCCGTGAAGTCCACATACTAACTAAATACCGTAGTCGGCGCCCCATCCGCACCTGCTTGGCTGTGCTAGGCCTCTTCTTCTTCTTCGGCCCCGAGTCTTCCGGGTCCACCCACGCCGGGTCCTTCCCGAACTTGTCGGTGAGCTCTTCCACGGCGTCCTTGACCTTGAGCTTGTTGTCGGCGTCCTTGGACCCCATGATCACGGTGCCCACGCCCATCGACGCTGCTTGAGCATCCTGCCGCGCGGGGGTGTGTGTATTTTTGTGGCGTCGGCGCGCATGCGCTTCGATAAAACATCGATAACACAGAGCAGCACGTATATACATCAGAGGCGAGCATAGGGGGCAAGGCGCCACGCCGCCATTTGAACCCTTGCAGTTGTCCGAGGGAATTCGACGAACCAAGGGACGAACACGGACAATACACGTGCTTCGTACACTCACGCACAACCGTAAAAGTCGAGAGATGCGTCTCATCACCATCATACGGCCAAGCTTCGACCGTTGCCCTCAGCAACAAAACCATGCTCGAGAGCATGGCACGAAGCGCATCTACGCCGGAAACCAACGCTGGCTCTCCGCGCAAGCTCAGACGTACACCATCATGCGCACAACGAACAAAAAGGTGCACGATACGTAGGGAGATAGAGAGCTACAATCCCAAATCTAGGGGCACCTATTCGGCAGCGTGTATTTGAACAATACGCGGTGACGTGTATGTGTGTGTGTTCGGCGTGTTCGGTCGTGACACAGATCTACGGGGTCTCGTGTGATATTGAGAAAGCGTGAAACGTCGGAGCCCCTCGATCCCCCGCATGTCGTTCTCACCCTCTGGGCGAAGGTAATAAGCGCGCGGGTTGAGTATAAAACGCATCTCTCCTCCTCAAGCGGCGTCCGTAAGATGAACTCTTTGTCGACACGACAGGCAGGGGCACTCTAACAGCATGTCTGTGTGATGTCGTCCCACTTGTTGTGGCCGCCAGTCTGCACCTTACAGAATAGGTTTGACGTACCAGCTTGGGTCACGCAGGAGCAAGGTAAACGCTGTACACCTGTAGTACTCTCTTCTTTTTCCACCTTCCCCGCTGCGGTGCTTGCCTTCAACGATTAAATAACCCGAGAAGAGCTGAGCAATTCCTTCCCTCTTTTTGTGCTTACCCGCCCAGCATGCGCTGTCCACCTCAACATTTGCGATTTTTAACTCCCGAGAGACTCGTCCGAAATCTTCATAGCGAGCTAAGGTTGTGTACCAAGCCAACTGAACGACCGGGGTGACGGATAGCGAAGAAAACCGAAAACGCGCTCGGTTACCTCTGGTATCCTGACGCCCCTCGCCTTCGCGATCTCGATGAGCTTGGCCACGTATTTCTTCCGCTCCTCCTTGGTAGACACATCCCACACCTGGTAGGAGGTGAGACGTCAAACAAACGCGGTTACACAAGACCGCACGAACATGGTGTACCGAAAGAAATGGCTGTGGTATGGAAGCCTCAACTCTGGGTGAGAGGAGAGTCCAGAGTGTGGTGGCTTCGACCTGCCACCGGAGGCTGCTATTTCCTGTTGTTCAATGTGGCAAGGAATGCCAAACATACTCTAACTTCCACAAGTGGGAATCAACTCCAGAGCTACAATCTAAACCAAGTCATCTATAACAGTCAGTCGCGGCCAGGACCGGCGAAAACGCACCTCCATCTACTTAGACGTTAAGTTATAAACGCTTAGTAAAAATTTCGAACGAAGCAAAGCATCGCTCAACATCGTAAAAAAAAAATGGCGAAGTGAGAAAGGTATCAAGTACCACGCCAAGTCCCGTTGGAAAGGAAATTGTTTTGTCGCAAGAGCAAGAAGCCCTGCACCTCATCGAGAGCAGACGACGAAGGGGCCGCCGGCTTGGCAGCTCCTTTGCCACCATCGGCCTTGCGCTTGCCGGTTGCCTTTTGCTGCTCTTTCTTCACCCCGAACTTCTTTGCCAAGATCTGGCGATGTCATCCGTTGATTGAGAGTGTTGACACGTCGCAGGAGCGAGCCGTGAGGGGGGGTGGGGACGAGAGAGCGGGGGATGAGACCTATCTGTGTTTCGGGTCAACCACACGCAACATACGTCGCCAAAAGCTGTGCATGAGTACCTTTTCGAGGGGAAACTGATCTCGGAGACGGCTTATTATAGATGGCTGGGCTGGCAACGGAAAGAACACACATGGGGTACCCGAACAATCGGCTCTGGCCCCTCGGTGCGCGACCGTCATATAGAAACAAGGGCATCAGAACGCCAAAATTGGCCAGGCCTGGGATGCGTGCATCTCGATCAAAGTGATCACATGGTTCGTGTGGTCCTTGTGGAGCGCAGTCACCATCCTCTCCATACGAATCTCGTCTTTTCTAATGCATACGGCGGGGCAATATCGCCTTGGGTCATGTACGCCGAAGATCAGCGCGGCTAAATAACTGTTTACGCAACTTGGCAGTTCACCACTGCAGGGTAGGCCAAGGAGGGACGGAACTCGATGCACGGCGAGAAAGCACAAGCGCCACGTGTCCCGAAGGACGGGTAGCGCTGCTTCTGGTCATACTTGCAGTAACAAACATGAGACAAACATATCGCACCCAGAAATCAAAAGAGAAACAGCGTACCCTCTGGAGAATCTAGACATTGTCTTGGATTACCAAAATTATGTCTGTACAACTCCTAGTACACTTGGCTAAAAACAGACCACCGACGAAAAACGATACAATACCTTGAGGGCGGCTTTTTTTAGCGCTTCGTTGTCACCGCTGCCGCCGGTCTCATCCTCCAGGCCGGCCGTTTCGAGGGCTTCCTCGACCTCCCGGGAGCTCTTCTTCTTTGCCTAAAACAAGCAACGCGTTCGGTTTAACGCATGGCGAAGAACAGCAACATTAATCCAGTGAATTGTTGTGTTCTGGTACAGAACAGCAGTACTCCACTCCAATGCCAATGCCCGCCTACAAGTACAGCAGCAACGGGAGAAACTATTATAAGTACTTGTATCCGACTGGGAAATCAGTCGTGGTGATCTTTAACGTATCTACAGTACCAACAAGTCGCTTGATATTTTTGTGGCTGGGAACGTGTCACGAGGCTACTTGTGTCCCGGTAGCTAAACGCAAGCACATGTAGGTAGGATGTATGTATCTCAAGTGACACGGAGGAAAGAACATCTTGTGGAATGTACAGCAGTAGACTGCTGTAAAGTCTTTCCTGGAGCAGAAAATAGTGTAGGCTTTCAAACAGAGAGATGGCAAGTATGCTCGGTCAGTCCAGGAACCACACGTACTGCGTAAGGGGGTCAGGAAAGAGGAGCTACCAGACAGAGCCGTTGTTTACCATGAAACGCACACACATGCTAAAACAAAGGAGTAAAAGCCCATGATTGCCCTACAATACATGTGGCCAACAGATCGCAAGTGAATTTTGGTGCCAGCACTATCTGGCTCGGACATGCGGAGCAGAATCACGCCGGTGCCGGCAGACAAAGGCGCCGCGCGGCCCTCCAGATGAAAGGCACAGATGAATCGGAGCAGATCATCACCACAGACACAAGCGCCCCCCGCTCTCTCTCTCTCTCTGTTATTCCTCGCTCTACAGCATGATTTCTCCCGGTCGCGCGCCTCTTCGCGTAGAGCGAATTCAAACTTTGGTGAACGGGAGGGAGATCAACACACTTTAAAAAGACAATACATACCTTGGGTAGATCGATTCCCCTGTCAACGGCGGCTTTCCGCAGGGCCTCGACCCGGGCAGCAGTAGATGAATCGGCCATGATATCGTGAGTGATCGCTCGGTGTTCGTTAACGGTACAGCTGCAGCAGCGGGTGTGAAAGGGTGCGAAAAGAGCAGGTCGCGAATCCGGGGGCTGTGTGAGGGGAGTAGGCGAGAGGCAGGGGGGGGGACAGTACTATGAAAATTATAGTATGTAGGTACTTCACCCTCCCCTGTATGACGCCGTTCAAACCTAGAGGGTTTCCAGCTGGGCACTTCGAACAGGGCGCTGGCTGCCTCGCTCAATCAGCTGTTTCCTCTCAACCAGCGGGAAAGAGGCCGTCTCCTCACCACACCACCGCCAGCACGCCACGACGGTGTGCTACCGCCCGCACAACAGAAAGATGGATGTGTTGTCAGCAGCCACGGAGACCGTCGCCAACATAGAGGCGGCCGCCAAGGCACAAAGCACCGCGAGCGCTGCTGCTGCTGCCGGTGCTGCCTCCAACACGCCAACATCCTCGTCGCCGTCCTCGCCCCGACCTATGTCCCCCGCCAACAGCACCAGCACCAGCAAGGAAGGGGCCAGTAGGGCGGAGGGCTCTGAGATGGACGTCGAGGACGAGGTGGCTCAATCGCGCCCAAAGGAGAACGGTGCTGCGCCGCCTCCCGCTGTCTCGCCAGCACTCAAGCTAGCGCACGAGGTGCTGCTCAAGAACGCGGAGGATATCAAGTCAGGTGAGAACCCAGGCGCCAGCAAGCGGTGCACCGTGTTGCTGCTGTGCTGCGCAGACTTGCTGCTGCTGCTGCTTCTCCTCCCGCTGCTGCTGCTACTGCTGTGTGTGTAGCGGGCTTCAAAGCATTTGGATGTCGGAACGGTCGTGGGTGTATGCATCACTGGCACCTGAACAGGCAGCGGCAGTTTCGCCTGCGTACAGCAGCAGCAGTGCCCTCCCGCTCCCCAGGTACTGAGTGCCCGCTGGGGATCAGAGCTTGCCGACAATAGAGGATGCTAGGCCGCCTGCGCTCTCGTGTTTCGAGGCCCATCGTGTTTCGATCCCCAACGTACTTGCTGTGTATTTGACCGTCGCCTCTTGATTCTCGGGCAAACTGCTGCTCACACCAACATCATTAAAACGGGGGCTGATATCATACGTATGTGTGGCGACGTCGATGTTGACGGTTGACCGACTGCCGGGAGCGCGTCCGCGATCTATTGCCTGTGTGATGCGGTTTCTGTTGCTTGACGGTGGTGTGCAGGCATCTACGGTCTGTGTTTCCACGCATGGCTTGTCTTTGCCCAAAGTACCGATACGGTAGATACGACGGGGTGTTAAGTGTGATGGGTAGAAAACGGTCTATTCAAAACTACACACCCTTTGCCGCGATTTACGCGCCCAGCAACCACAGCAAGTGTAGTAGTATGTACCACTTTACCGATAATGTCGCGCACGAGCACATGAGATGTATCTGGCAGGTTGCTTGGTGCTACATACAGCGGTCGGGGAGTGCTTGCTGACACCATCTTTGACTTACCCGCGGTACCAACATTACACATAATCGGGATACTTGCTGTACGTGTAAACTTGTTTCTCCAAAGAAAAAAATAAAACGGAAACGAGTAGTGGCATGCATCTGCCGGAGCAACTTGGCATGTGTACCCACCCATGTGTCCGTTTATCTCTGTGTGAGCCTACACAACCGCCGCTCTGGTAATGAAAACTTGTTGTGGGTGCTATGCATAAGACCGCCCTGCGAACTCCCCCCCAGGACCCCCTGTCGATCCATGTATTGAAGCCATGCTTATGCGGAGTTGGTAGATTACTACTTCTACTTTGTAGAAGCACGACTTGTAAGCATCATCTCCTCTGAGTCTAACCTGGAGCGTGAGCGGAATAAATGGGGGTCGAGAGGGTGGTGGTATTTTTGTAGCCCGTCGAAAAACAACTAGTTGTAAGCAAGTGTTTATTCTTACCCAACTTCTCTTACAGGCGCTACCCTTTTTTGTCCTCTGCCTTGCTCTGCCCGCAAAATTCGTTTCAACAGGAAATCACCCGAAGATGAAGGCCGATATTGAAATCCAGGGGAAGCTAAAGCGCTCGCGGCTCGAAAGCGCCAAGTGCAACTCAGAGCTGACCATCACGAATATCGAAGAGCTGGGGAGCGCTGAGGCGCGCGATTCGAACGTCCAGACGAAGGTAGGACCCTATGTTAATTATGGTATCACTGCTGTCTTCAAGGGCGAGCATTTGTTCGTTCCCGCTTGCGCTGTCTCGCCATGGCTCCTGGCCTGGCGTCTGTGGCGGTAACATGCAATGCATAAGTATGTGAGGTGTCGCACAGTTTTTTTTTGTGCCGGAGGGGGGTTCAGATGCAACCAAGCGGGCGTTTGGGGGCAGTGGCAAGTTGTGCCTTAGGAGGCTTTTCATTGCCGACTAGGCCGACAATATCGGCGGGCCGGCCGATAACGCTACATAACATGGCAACTACATGTCTTCGCTCATACCGGCCACGCTTTTGTCACACCCGGTGCCGATTGACGTCTTGCCCATCCCTCCATCTATGCTGCCACGCTTCAAATGGACTGGCCGGCGCTACGCAGGTGGACTTGGAGCGTACCCAGGACGATCTGTTGGATGACGTGCATCAGCGCATCAGAAAGGCCAGGATGGACGGGGGGCTAGTCTCGCCCAACCCTGCTAGAGGTGAGCGCGATCGCATCATGCCAAGGTTTACTGAAATGTGCCAGGTGTCGCTGCCCCAGCAGAGCGTGCCATCACCACGAACTCCGCGCAAGGGTGGGAGGGGGAGAGGATTAGCACAACCTCATAACCCCCGTTGGTGAGACATGGTCATATGGGGGTACTTACGCCCCCAGCGCCGGCGTTGGCACTATCAAAAGGCGCCATAATTCTCGAAACAAGCGCGTCTTCGCTGATGACCTTATATTATCAGGCAAGCAACGAGGGGGGAGAACGCGTCTCCCCCCGCCCGCCAACAGCAAACGCCTTGTGTGTACAATTATGCGGTGCCGTGACCTAACCTCGGCGATAAAACTTCCCTCCTGTACGTCTTCCTGGGGCGCTCGGCAGCGGCGAGCAGTGGCATTGCGTCAGAGGTAGGCGGGGAGGGGGGAGGTGTCAAGGACAAGGCCGGAGGTGGTGGGAGCGGGGGCTTGCTGTTGGGGAAGAAGCGGGCAAGGCTGATGCCGGAACGGCGGTTCGAGAAGATTACGCCCGAAGCTGGTGAGAGGTGTTTATTGAAATATGCATACAATCACTAAAAGGACACTCAATCATTAAGAGGCCGTTCGAGATAGTACCACAGCAGTCGAAGGGGATGTGGTGAAATATTTGCAATGAGTGGGGGAGATACCCTGCTGGAGTGGCTTATTTATTCTGTACGCTGATTTGTCAGTGATTCCAACTGGTGCTTGTCACAAATGAGTGTTTTTTATCGTGCTGTCAAAGGTGTTCTCCAACACGGACGGTGGCTTCCATGAAGCCTTCCTCCAGATCTTGCCTCTTGTGTACTGAACGATGTCTACTCGCAAGATCTCCACCCTTACTCACTCACACATGCGTAGCTGCTGCAGAATTGGTTTCCATATTTCTACTTTTCGGACTGTCAATGGAGCCGCTTAATAAGTAGTACTTGTCTGTGTTTTGCGGTGGCCGTATGGCAATTCAACACGCAATTGTTAAATGTTAATGCCATCGCATCGACGACCTGACAGTCCTGGCAAAAGTGGAGGCGCGGCGCGTTCGCACGGTGGCCCTGTCGGACATCGAAATGCGACGAGACTTTCAAGCAATCATCACAGACTGGAGGGACCGCGCGAAGAACTACCTCTCCACCTACAGTGAGTGCCGCAACTACGGCAGGAACGGCAATGTAGAACGGCGTAACCCGTACGTAGAGCGAGTTTTGTAGGCCGCACCCGACAGACGGTAGTACATGAAGGAGAGGGAGGGTAAGTGCCTAGACTGTAGCCATATGATTGGTCAACGTGCTACCTCGAGGCATCAGTCGTTCAGCACGAGTACTCGCCAGGTACGTGCATTTGGAGCAGTTGCACTCGAGGATTCCCTTCATGACCGCGGAGGGCCCTACCACGGGGAGCGCATTTGGTGAGAAGTGGCGGTGACTATTCTGAAACGAAGGGGGTTCGGCATGCGGTAGATCGTCTTGAGAACGTGGCCGATCCGCGGAGCACCACGGCAGCATCGCTAACTTGCTGTAGCTACGCTTTGCCCAACGTCCGTTACCATGGAATCGTTTTTGTCGTCGTTTCGGTCCGACCTGCAACCGTTCTGCACGGGGGCGATTGTTCTTTTTCTTGCGTCTCGTTTGCGGTCTCTGTTTTTGTAGGGCGTGTTGCATATATCATCTCCGAGCCTTCTGCAGAGCCAACTGCTCCCTGCTTGAGGCGTCGTCGTTCGACATCAGTTTTAATTCTGCTGTTGTCCGCCCCCCTCAGCCCCCGCGCTGTATGTGTATGCTCGGTTATCGTCCCCACCAGTGTCGGCCTCTACGCCCGCATGTGTGTCTTGTGCTGTTTTCCGGGGTCCCCACCCCGGCGTACGTTCACCTTCGGTTGTCGAAGTGTCATCTTTCGCCTTTCGCACGATATCGGACCACTTTGGCCCTAGCGTGACTCCAGACATTGTCGTAACGACAGCCTTAGCACCACTACTGCTTCACACTACAAACGTTTCAGGCAAACTACGATTTTGGTTCTCGACACAAACCGACCCACAACCCCACCCCCACGTCGCCAGACGGCTCCCACGGGACGAACGTCACCTACCGCATTTCATAGCCGTATTGCATAACCGTATTCTGAATCAACCCAAGCGCGTCAGGCAAAACTACTCCTGTAGCTCTTAGCCCAAACCCGACCCCCATCCCCACCGCGACGTGACGGTACGCTACGCCAGACAACTCCCACTGGACGAAGGTAACCGTATTGCAGGACTCTTTCCGCGTGCGGGGCGTAACGTTCGTGAGGGGGGACCCGGTGGTGGTGAAGTCGCGCGTGACGGGAGAAGAGTTCCACGGAGAGATCACCGTCGTCAAGCCCAAGATGGTGGGTACACTCTAGCCAAGAGTAATCCAGGGTCCCAGTCAGGAAAAACACCACCTCAAGTGCAGCCTGGGGATTCGAACCCCGCCACTAACTTTTATAGAAGTCCGTTAGATCCGTACGTTCTCTTGCATGTGCTGCGTTCCGTAGCCGAATATACGAAGTACAAGTAGTGCGTCTTTTGGATCCTGCTCCTTCTGGATTCTTATGAGGTCATTTATGGTTTGTGCCCCGAGTTTATGTTGTATCCAGCTCCAGGTTGGTACACCGTCATTGCTGTCTGGACTATTTGCCTCGGCCCAGCCGGCCAGTACACCACGGCAGGTGTGTGCGTCTCGCATGCCTTCAAAAATACTACCTTCTATTCAAAATATGAACCACAATGCCATCGTGCTTTGCATCAAAACTGCTGACACATGGCTTCCCCCCCTCTGTGTAATCCGTCCCACATGGCACCGCAGGTGTTTCTGTCTCTGTACGGAGGTGTCAAGACTCGCATCTTTGTTGAGCACATCAGCACCGGACGGCTGACGGTTGCTCGTGCAGAAGCAAAGAGTAGCGTTGCATGAGACGAGGACGACCAGCTGGGCATTCGCTTAGTTTTATGAGCTTGGCACACGGTTGCACCCATGCACGAAAATCTCACCCAAAGAGCCGTCACAAAGAATAGACCCTTTCTACATAGGCGACAAAGAGGAGGAGGGGGGAGAGGAGAGGGCTCTCGCAACCTTTAGGAGCGGCGGAGGCAAGCTTGCCATAGTTACGTGGCTGCTGGAAATTGGGGAATGAGTACGATACAAGGGTGTGATGATGGTGTGTGTGTGTTTGTGATGCGCGAGGTTACGCTGGTTTCGAATGGGTATTTATTGTATGCGGTGGGGAGAGGCCGAAGTGCTTTTGTAGACCTTTTTTTTCCCGACGGGAGCGGAGGCCCTTCTCCCTGGACTTTTCTTTAATATTTTCGTGTGTCGGCCACGAAAACGCCTAGAGTTGTATGTGAGTCTTTTCTTTTTGGGGGATGGAGGGCATGGCGGTTTGCTTGAATTAGCCAAAGGACAGCACTGACCGAAGGTTGTCAATTTTCAATTTTTTCGGTAAGGGCTTTTACCATGTAGGGAATTTTCAAGAATGTTCTTTCTAGTATTGTGTGTATTGATACTTTCAGAGTATCTGCTCGGTAAAAAAACAGTGTCGTCCGCATCTTTTCACTATTATGCGGCGGTTGTCTACAATGCACTCATCTGTTGCATACCTTTTGCGAAGGTTCTACAAATCAACCACAGCCCACCGGACAAAGCAGCTGCAGGGTGCACCCTGAGAAAATAGACTACGTTTAGCGCCTCAACATAGGACAAAGAGAGGGAATCTTGCTCGATGGACGTGGGGGAGAACCGACCTTTGTTAAGGTTACTTCTACCACGCCCCCTCCCCCTTGTATGAACCGTTTTCTTTGTGTTCTCGAGACTTCAAGGTGTAAAAACGGAACCCAACTCAGCGGCGAGTCGATTTTTTCTTCTTAGCAGGCTTCTGAGCGTGTTGTTAACAGGCTTCTGAGTGTGTTATTTTATTAGCTGCACCACGTCTTCAAAAGTCCCACGAGCTCGACAACCTGAGCGAAATTCAAAATTGGAAGTCGTTGCCAACCTTTAGCAGTTCGTCGACAGCAAGTGCGAATCAAATCTGCCGCAACAATGTGGGTACCTTGTGGAGATTGCTGGTTAACAAAAATAGTGGGCACGACGGGATTGAACAGTCGTGTCTTTTAGTGGGAACCGAAACTCAACCTCAAAGGGGGCTTCAGCAAACCGATTTCACCAGAGCGTGGTTCAACCGAACGGTAGATAATAACACGTAGACGACGCTGTTCTTCCAGCAGAAGACTGCATGCAAAACTGGAGGCAAGCTTGAACGTGTACTCATCACAGGAAACAGCAACTTGACCTGCCCACACGGATAGTCTGCTGGTGGTATTTTGTCCTTGCCCTTGTTTACATCGCCGAAACGTCGGCAGACGTCGATTAGGCTATGCGTCGCGCCTTAATGCCTAGTAGTCGCAACAGCAACGCGGGATATGATTTCGACATCAATGAAGGGAGGGCCCAACTTCATATAGGGCGGTATTCCTGGAGCGAGTTCAGTGGTATTGCCTGTTGATGGGCTGAGATGAGAACCAACAGATGGAGTGGTTCCAGCAACGGTGGCCAATTTCTCTGAGCAAGCATGAACGAGCGCCTTGCGTCAGGGGTCCACAAACAATTTATCAATGGTATTGCGAAAGGAGGAACTGATCTGGCAAAACACCTGACCAGTCTCCCTACCGAGTAGGCCAGGCGTTGTGACCAGTTGTGTACGGGTCACCATCGCTACCCTGAGCATTCACTTCCACAATTCAAAAACGATTTACGAGAAGAATCTTCCTCGCTCCCGGTCCCACGTCACCACACATGCACAGTTCTGAGAACGTCACGGCTGCGAAGCGCCACACGAAGAAGGCAACAAACGAAACAAGAGAAACATATCCACCCCGTCAAGCGTGGTGTTTTTGGTTCTTGGTGGCGACAGGCATGACCAACGCCTGCCACATGGCATCAATCAAACCACACGGTGACATAGCGGTGGCCATGCTACACTTCGAGTACCAGGTCACACTGAGAGTGAAAGCACTGTCACGCATGGTTGCTGAAAAAATCGAAGCGACAGAATGCCCCGAAGGTACTGGTACTCAGCAACAAAATCATTATCCGTTACATCAAATTGCAGACGCTGCGAAAACGACTCATCGCGGTCTCCGCCATCAAATTTCTCCGACAAATGCCGCAGAAGAAGCTGGCAGTGCTCTCTTGCTTCTCAGTCAAGCTCCATATCGTCACTTGCTGAAAAAGTAGAAACGTAGACAAGGTCGGTATGGGGCTGGTTTATCAGGTGTGATCACGCTCCAAATGTGGTTTCTTGGGGACACACGTGTTCTCATCCATCCGCGGACAAAATCAGTGTCCGTCCACCAAAGGTACACCACTCAGCAACAAAAACCATCCGTTACATCAAATGACTGGCGCTGCGAAAGTCTCCGTATCAATTGTCTCCGACAAATGCCACAGAAGAAGCTGGAAGGCCTCTCTTGTTCCTCCATCCAAGCTCCATATCGTCACTTGCTGGAAATGGAAAGGAACGCGGGGCAGGTTTATCAGGCGTGATTGCGCTCAAAGGTGTTTTCTTGAATGCGTATTCTCAACCGCGGACAAAATCAGTGTCCATCTACCAACACGTTCTTTGGTCATCGCACACAAACAGATATTCGGACAGCAGTGGGGGGGCACGCGAGGGCATGCCGTGGCTGGGAAGGAAAAGGTTAATCTTGTCCGTTTAAAAAAACATCCTCCGGGTGTGTCGAGGATTCCTCTCAGTTAAGAACAAACCAGTTTAACTCTAATCTCTTGATCTGGAACAAAAACAACCGTTCTTTATTGAAGACTATATTATTGAAAACAATAATTTAATAAATTTCTAGATATCAAAACCATCCGGAAAAATTTATCATGCGAGCATCATCGCAGGGTTCTCACCACCAACATCGTCCTACTGTCAGTACACTGATATGCGTTCGCAAGTCCGCATCGTTCGCATCGTTCCTTGCGTCTTGGTACAAAAACCCCGATATTCACATCTTCTGCGAACACCACATTACTGAATACATCAGTGAATGCCTGTACAATTGTATGACGTCACCGCCCTCAGAAATCTCAAGCTTGGTTGTCTCGGGGTTCCTTCTATGGGCCGTAGCATACAACACAACAAGAAGCTACACCGTCACTTTCGTCTCGTCGTTGCGGCCATTGACATAGGGCTACGCAAGGTTCCTTCCTCACAAAAAAAAAGCGTTGTAAACAGGGATGGCGTTTCGCAGAACCAAACGAAACAACTTGGATCTAGCACAAAATCAGCTTTATAGGGGGGGGGGGGGGGGGGGGACCAAAAATCCGGGATGCCCGAATCCTTAAACCCTTTAATTCCCATCCCCACAAAACCGGGACGGAACCGCCCGGGTTTCCCCCGGACCTTTCTAAGGGGGGGACCAAAAAAAAAAAGGAAAAAGGCAATTTTAAAAAAGGTTTTCCCCCTAAAAACAAAAATCAAAACCGGCCCAAACTGCCAAAAAAATGTTGTTTCCAAATTAAAAAACCCCGGGAAACCCCCGCCTTCCCCTTTCAACCCTTTGTTGAACGGGCCTCGGGGAAACCCCCCGGGAAAAACCCCCCCCCCCTTCCAAGGGCCCCAAAAAAACGGGATTTTGGCCAATTTTTCGGGTGGCGCGGGGCAAAAAAA
>FN649729.1:4128722-4138993 GCA_000310025.1 Ectocarpus siliculosus | reverse complement strand
TAAAACTGGTTGCGGGGGCGGGGTTACCAGTGGGGGCCCCCCAAAAAGGCCCACAAAATATTTCCAGGGGTTTGGCCGGTTTAAATCCGGGCCCCCCACCTTTTTCAAGGGGGGGAAAAAATTCAAATTTCCCTCCGTTTCCCCGGGTTTTCATGGCCTTTATAGGGGCCCCCCGCCCATTTTTTGGGGCCCAACCCCGGGGCCCATAATTGTTGTCCCCGGTTTTTGGTTTCGTTTTATTGGGTTTGGCCCCGGGTTAAATTTAGGAAAACGGGGGTAAAACTTCACCGGTGGGCGGAAAAAAAAAGCGTTTCGGCCGCCCCCGGAGTTCCTCGGATTGGAGTTTCCCTTTCCCGCCGGGTCCCCGGAAAGGGGGCGGTTTTGGGGGCCCCGGAATCCGGGGACCCCGCCCGGGGAGGCCGAGTGGGCCCTCCCGGGCCACCGGGGGGGGGGGGGGGGGGGGGCGTCCTCTTATGGTGTGCATGCCTTAGCGGTTAGACCATTGACCACGCGTCCTCCGTCTCTTTCGATTGCTTGTCTTACTCGATTGACCGTTGACCGTTGACGACGCGTGGTCACCCCTTGTTTAAGACTGACAACCTAATATGCATTCTCTGCTGGGTTTCCCCGCTGATGAAGTCAGGAGCGGTGGTAGCGCGTTCTATTCGTTCGGTCCCGTCTACGATGCAAGGTCCTTGGTGCCTCACTGCCATGTGCTAATACCGCCACCGCCGCATCTGCATCTTGCTGTATAGTCGTGGGCGGTGGTCCCTCTACAGGGCTGGGTCCCTCTACAGGGAGACCGGTGAATTATCTCACTTGGCACAGATAATAGCAATTATCAACTTGCATGATTACGTTGTAGCGGGTGCCCGCTTCAAAGGGCGGGCGAATCGACTTGGTGGCACATCGCCGTGTTTATCGAGATTCCATGACTGCATATAGTCTAGGTATATATCTCGCCTTCTTGAGCAGGTTCTCCGCCGTCATCTCCGGAGGAAGCCGCCGTTCCCCCGCCTCCTCCGAACCACCACCTCCAGCGTTGGCCGTGTCACGTGCCCCCAGGCGCACCATCCAGCGGTTGGCTCTTAGCTCCGCCTTCGCGGCGGCGGCAGCGGTTGTCCTCCCTGACGGGAAAAAAAGCATAAAGGGTGGGCGGGGGGGCGCGGAATAGCTGGGCCTCGAGCTAGTGGAGGGGGGGGGGGTCGCGGGATAACTAGGTCTCGAGCTAATGGCGGGGGGGGAGGCGTGAAATAGGTATGAGTCTCGGTCCGGGGGAGATTCGAGTTGAATACATACGAACAACAACGGTGAGCTAGAAAATATGGAATCCTTGTGGTCCTTGAACACTAGATGGTACCGTTTGGACGCAAGGCATCGCAACCAAACTGAGGTTTGGTCGCTCTTTGAAATCGTGTGGAGATTCGAGAGGTGTCAAAACGTACCGAACTCACACTGCACTCGACCTTATTTATGTGATTGCGATACAAGGCATTTGGTTGAGTGACAACGGGTACAACGAAGACGAGGCTGAACTAAGGTGCAGCAAACAGTGAAAACGGGGTAAAACATCTTGTGAAATCTCCCCAAGCGCAATTTGCACAACAAGCCTTCGGCAAAAATGCGGCCACTCACGATCTCCCTGCGTGCCATTGTACCACAACAACGGCTGCTCTGTAGCTCAGATGTGGTCTATCGTACTACACGCGCTTGGTTGTGCGTGGCGTGCGCAGAAAGAGAAGTGCTGGCGCACACACACTTTTTCCACGCCCCCATGTAAGGTGGAGGGAAAACGCACTGCTGTGGTAAATTGTGCTTACTCCCCGTCTTCTCTGCGTTCGGCGTATTATCAGTTGTGCGTCCCACCTTGAGTCTCGGAGAGGAGCTGCAGGCACTTGCCGTTCGTTGTCCTGTTGTCGCAGCAGACCTGGACATGACATATTTGTATGGCATATGGAACGATCGACGATTGTAACGTTCTCTTTTTGTGCGAGTCTCCTCCCCCCTCCCCCACATTGAAATATTTTTCCAGCTTCTCCCTGCTAATTGAGCCTACCTTTGTCCTTGTCCTCGCACCCCCCACCTCCTAAACGCGTATCTCACCTCGAACTCCGCCCCAAAATCGGTAGGCTCGATGTTTGCCCTCTCGCAACTGAGAGCCATGAGGGTGTCGCGGTGTTGGAGGACGACCTGTCAGATTGTTAGATTCAGGTGATACGACGCGGCGCTATTGTAAGATGGCGCCAAGGCTCGGCGAACCAAGTTGTAGTTCAGCAGTTTGGTTCGACTTGCAGTCGTTCGGGGTAGTAGTCGCGTTCGAATAACGTTGGTGCCACGTGTATTGGAAGAGTCATATAAAGGGGTTGACGTGGTAAAGGTTGACGTGGTAGCTGCAGCAGCATCCCCCCCATCCCCACCACCACCAGCCAGCCAAAACAACAATACCAAACGGGCCGCAGGCGTCGGCGATGAGACTAACAACAGCGACGGTTTGTCAAGCCAGTGACAACAATGACAACGAAAACAATGATCGCAACGACATTTACAACCAGCAGACTTTGGCGGCCAACAGAGCAGACGGCACCAGACAACCTACCTCGGTGTCGACACACACGGGGGAGCCGACGCCCAAGATCCTGTCCACCCTCCCGTCCTTGCCGTGGGTGGCCTTCTGAAACTGCCACACGGTCCCGCTCGACGCGCCAGCCCTTAGAAACACCGCTTGCTTGTTGGAAACCTTCGAAGACAGGTTCTGTGTCTTGAGGTCTGTCCGGGATGCGACACGCGTAGAACGCCGATCGATGTGGGCCCACATT
This sequence comes from Ectocarpus siliculosus, assembly GCA_000310025.1. Lineage (NCBI taxonomy): Eukaryota > Phaeophyceae > Ectocarpales > Ectocarpaceae > Ectocarpus > Ectocarpus siliculosus. The sequence goes on along the minus strand of FN649729.1, from coordinate 4,136,177 downwards.
TGGGCCATCGACAGAATGAAGCCATGATTGGGGTGGTGTGTATGCGCGGAAGGACTGGGGGTTGATTTTGCCCAGCCGTAGCGCGCCTTCTTGTACTTTTCCTGTTGTATAGATATGGGGAGCGTTTATCCCATCCGTTCTTGTAGGGGCTACAGGGTTGACACTCTTCTGCATGGCACCGTTTGGATGGGCGCACACCGCTTCTTGTTTTACGAAGGACACGGCTCGGTTTTCAGTACTTTCTGAGCTGAGCGCAAACCTTGTTTGAAACCCTGCCCGTACAGAAAGTGCCAATGGTTTCGACAGAACGTCTCACTCAACGCGAAGATATATGGCAGACCCTCCAAAACCTCATCCCGGCGTGCACGTTGGCGCGGTTCGTTGACACCATCAGTCCCGCCTCCAAGCAACCCGCCCGAAGTCTTTTATTGCGACACTGCGAGCAACCTCGGCCCCGCCGATTTCGAACAACCCGCCGGAGCACACCCTTGGAAAACCGCGTGCAGATAATCATAGCTAACACTTTGCTTATCCTTGGAAAACCAAGCGGAGGCAATCATCGCAACAAAAAACAACGTTTATCCTGGGAAACCAACCCAAAAATCATCGCAGTGAACAGCAACGCTTATCTTCCGTAATCAACCAAGAATCATCGCAAAGAAAACAATGCTCATCCTCGGTATCCGACCAAGCGGAGACAATCATCGTAACGAGTTCGTCACCCACCCGAGGTGAGGTAGAGAGGTGGTCGCCGCATGTTGACGGATTCGCACACGCGGAGACCCGGGTCGCCGACGAGGTGAAACAGGTCACCGTACCCAACCTTCACAGTTAGGGTCAGGGTACCACGTCGAGCAGCACATGTTCTTTTGCTCAGTTGCGGATGAAAACAAAATGACGGTTTCATTTTGGGTAGTCGGTCTGTGACCGCGGAAGGCATTCCGGGTCAGCTGGACCCGTACCGAAGATAAAAGGTACTGAGCGGAGACCGGACGGCTGACAATGTGAAATACTAACAAAACAACAACCACAACAACAACAACAACAACGATTTTTCTAGACATTGGAGTGGAGTGCGTGCGGTGTCGTGCAGGAACGTTTGTGACAAAAACGTGGCGGGTGCTGCAGCTCAATTCGGGCTCACTCACTCACTCATGGTAGCGATTCGGCAAAGAGCGCGCGATTTAGTTGGTCTGTTGCCACAGAAAATGTCTTATCGCAGCATGGTCAGCAGGGTACGTGGACCGTATGAAAAAAACGACAGCGAGAGACACAACAAGCAAGCAACGGCAATAGATGAGCGGTACTACCTACTTCTTTTTTCCTACCATCAACACTAACAGCAGTACATACCGTGAAGCCAACCTCTGGATACCTCTGGGTGTTGTCTATTTCTTTCCCATGCACTCACCGGCTGCCCTTCGACGTCCGGCAGCTTGTCCCTCATCTCTTTGTGCATCTGTACCTGTGTCGCCATATCCTGCGCGCATGATTTGCCAGTCATTCCGAAGCGGCTCGAATCAGTCGATCGAGGCAGTCATACCCGTAGGGCGCACGTTGAAAGAACGGCATGGTAGCTGCAGCGGTCACCCACAAGACCAGTTAAGCTCGCACGCCCTCAAAACTACCCCGTCATAACCCAGCTCGGCATCCAGCTAGCTATTTTCTCCCCACCCTTGGATATGTAGTTTTTCTCTGGACAACAAACGCTGTTTGGTTCGGGGCCATCGAGCAGGTTTTCTCTCACATTGAGTAGGGGGGGGGACCTATCCCACCGCGGTACTACCTAGGACATTCAAACACCGCATATGTGGGATGCGAGAGACAGACAGAAAATCCTGTTCCGGTGAAAATTGATCCTCGGCTATAAGCTCAACCAAAACTACATTGTTTCCGTTGGCTGTGGGTGTTGAACCCAGCTGTCGACCCCGACAACGTCGCCCTTGATCTTTTTCGTCGTCGGAAGGAATGAAGCCATGGTGAAAGAAAGCTTAGAGGCGATCGGTATTGTGAATTTAACAAGGGGTAAAAGTTTTCGGGAGGGCGAAAAAAGATCTCCGACGCACGACCCTCTCTCAATTCCGCGACCACACCGCTGGCGATAACCAGTTTCCCAACAATACCTGACAGCAGGCTCACTCAGGGCGCGACGGCCTCGCCTGATCCTCCCTACCTTAAGCCGCGGGTCGTTGACCGCGACAACCTTGAAGGCCATGCGGGCGGGCGAGGGGGACTGTGGAGGGCATGGGCAGACCGTAGCGAGGTAGGTCTGAGAGCCGAGAGAGATTTCCTCGAAAGGATCGCACGCTAGGATACCGCCGACCTTCGGGAGGGAAGAAGGAAACAGCCAGCCGGGCAAGAAACAGCCGGAGTAATAGTATCAGGGGGAATGTTGGAATTCTCGTCATTATACATATGATAGAGCCCGCAGTAGAGCCGCAGAGATGCTATCGTTGCCCGCACCTCTCTACGGACTCATGGCGGAGAACACCGTGTTTTGACCCTTCAGGGATGATGGTACATAGTGTAACAGTTTGCACAGCACAATATGGGCCAAACCCCATTGCGAAACTGTGACTATTAGTAGTGCATCAAATATAACCTGTGAAGGCATTGATCCGAACATGCATGTTGGTGTTATCAACAGGGCGCTGAAAAGATTCTGCCGAAGCCTACGACGGCGTGCACAAGTTTTGCAGCACAGAGCTTGTGCTTCGGTCACCTCTTGCGCTAGAGGAGTATAGCTGGATCGTGACAGCAAGCCACGCAACGGGCCACACCATCAACAGCAACATGAACAGCACCACGACAACAAAAACAATGACACTGGCAACGACGACAACGACGACAACATCCCCAACAATGGCAACAAAAATGACAACGACAGCGACAACAACATCAACGACATCAACAACGACAACAAAGGTTTTCTCGAAGCAAACGCGCCACGTCGTTTGCCCAACACATAGATAGCTCTCTTGGCCGGCCGCTCACCTCAGCGCTCTCAAGCTGGATGACGCTGCCATACCGCAAGATTTTATCCTCACTGTACGACAACGGCACCTGTTGGCATGTTACACGAAACAACACCGTTGAGAGGCGCCACAACGCGAAGTAATGTTTGGAGATATGGCGATCGACGCAGAGAGGAGTGATTCTGTCACTCAAGGGTGAATTGCTGTAATTCCCACCAGGCAATTCTGATACCTCTTGCAACATGCTTTCCCCGGCTGGCGCGTCAAACATTCACCGAATGGTGTTAACTAGCGCCCAGAACAGTAGAGACGGCAGCACCGCACGCAACAGGCAGTGCAACCGGAGCAGCAGCAGCAGCAGCAGCAGCAGCAGCAGCAGCAGCACACATCGACAGTCTACCCTCTTACGAATGTTCTAGCACCGGCCTCCCCCCCGTCCCCCCCCCCGATTTCCCTACCCCGAGAGGGATGTGGTCAGGCATCAAAGTATTTTTCCTTTCAAGGACTCAGCAAGTGAATCCTCCCCACCTCCCCCCCCCAGCCGGGCTTACTTTCTGCATGCAGGTATCCATTTTCTTCCTACGGTAGTCGGAGGCCAACAGCTTGCGGTCTTTTCTGTCCGTGAATGCCTTGAACCGCCCTTCCGCGAGACGCTCGTCCTCGTACCTGCAAGAAGAGAGGATTAGTTGCCGCTGATTTTGAATTGTGCTTTGAACTACTGTTGCTGTGTGTGCAATCTAAACGCGGGTGGGTGACGGTTGCATGGTGCAGTGTCGGCCGGCTCGTGAGCAAAAGTTGCTTTGAACACAGACTCAAATACCTTGCCCTGTCTCAGCGATTGAAGACAGGCCAGATATTGGTATGAATAGGTGTCATAAGACTAAGTCTACAGAGTATACCTGTGCCATGTACTGGAAAATAGGAGCTAGCGCAACTGTTCTTATTTTTCCAAATCTGTGCCTCGGTTTCTTGTGGATGTCTCTAATAAGCGGTCGGCACTCTTGTACATGTACTGCTGTCGACTAAACCTAAATTGATGAAGGGTAAGAAAAGGACAAAGAGTCACAAGAGCAAGGAAGGCTGCACTGCCACGGGTCCGCGGAGACCCATCTCCTCTGTTCGAAAGAACCGTAACGATGACCGGTACGGAGGACACATCTACAAGTATCATCTCCAAAACGCCCCCTTGTTGCTACAGCAACAGCATACCCCACACACACATGCGCCGTAGTTACGCTACTCAGACTCAAGAGTATGAGGTACACTGCCTGTAGAACCGCAGTCTACAGGACAGAGTTGTTGCTGTACTACGTACAACCAAATGGGTTGTTTCTGTACCACCCAGTGAGGAGACGTAGTCTACTATGTACCGTGAGGCCGACGCCCCAGCTCGAATCAAGGGCATGCCCACGAATAAGCACACAGCATGCACAGACTGGACGATAAAGGCAGTGGCGAACAGCAGGCTCACAAAGTTGACCTCGCTCTTTGTACTGAAAAACAAAGTGCGTTAGGCGGGGAGATTCAAACTGGCTCACCAATTCCCGATGCGTGTTTGGGATCCATACCGCTGGGCGCCGGCCATCTGCTGTGGAGTAAACTGCATGGTAGATGACAGGCAAGGGACCAGGTTTTTTCTTCGGTTAGAAAGTGACTTCTCTCGCTATACGCGTCAGAGATGAGTGCGTTGCGCAGCACTACGACGTGCGCGGGAAAATAAAAACGCGGCGGGATTGCGGTTGTAACCGTCCACACGTCGCTTCATGTGTGTGCGTACCGCGTACAGACCGTGGGTTTATCTCGAATGGTAGTCTTTCTGTGTGTGTGTTTTATTCTTCCTTAATACCGCGTACCGCATCATGTCCTTGTGATATTGTGATGAACGAAGGATTTGTATGCATATGTGAGTTGTCACAGCCTGTTGTAACACCTCGATAGTGATGAAACGGTGCCGCTGCTGTCACCAGGAGGGTGGTGATCGCTGAGGGCGCGGGAGGGGGGGACTCTCTCTCTCTCTCTCGCTCTGCCCACGTATTTCAGATGTGTCATGTTGGCCGTACGTACGTAGGTTTGGCATAGGACAGCTCTTTGATTGGGTCGACAGCAGTAGTCATGGTCAAGCCGGAAGCAAGATGAAACTGCTGTTACAATCAGTGAAAATCCGCCCAAGCAGCGACGATGAAGCGTCTCACGAATCTGACCGTAGCGACACCCACCCTCACACTTCGGGCAGTCTTTCCCGCACCTCCCGCACGGTGCGCGCGATTGTAATTTGGTTGTTAGCAGAGCCGCGACAAACACAAGCGCGACAATGATCGATTCCATGCAGGACACCAGCCGGCGCAGCAGCGGGACCACATCATCAGAACAAGGGAGGTTCACACTTTGTGATTCACCACAGACAGAGGGGACACAGCACATCGATCGACAGATTTCCCACCACCCAGGAGACAAAGTTCATCGCCCTGTCCGCCCAAACTATCTATCACCCGCCCGCCGCCCCCGTCTCCATCCGCGCCTCGCCAACAAAAAAGACACGCTGCTGCTCGTACCTCGTCATCTTCCAGACGAGAGAGAGGACGCATCAAAAATCGTCAAAACCGGAGACGCGGTAAGCACAAATAACCAACATTTCTTCTAGAAGGAGGATGGAAGCTCTCCGTGGGGTCCCCACCCGGACCGCTCGCCCTAGCAAGCTCGCTCTGCACAGATGATGGAGCTACCGGCGCAAAGGGCGCTCCTCGTGGAGCGGGGGGGGAGGCTAACAGTACGAAAGGGCTCCTGCCTCTATTAACAAAAGTCCAAGAGAGGTGGGTCTCCTACTTCGACATCACACACCAGCCAGGGCCCACGCCGGGGATCACAAGACAGACCCCAAGCAGAGGCAACTCACTCACTTCTTGTCACACAAAGCCTTTCTTTTCTTGGAAACCACGACGGAAAAAGACGACGCTTTTCCCGAACAGGGAGGGGACAACGGCGATCCATCCCCTCCCCCCCCCCCCCCCACCTTGCAACCGCACCGCTTGATACAAACGCACGACCACAACATGGAACACAGGACACAAGCGTAACCGACACAAGCACCAGATGAGAGAGAAAGCAAGCACTCCGGCAGGGCTCCCATCTCCTCTTCGACCTGAGAATCAGTGTCTACGTCACTCGACCAACCCGCTTCGAATCACTTGATCCGGATGTCTTCTTCTGTAAGCAGGCCATTGGAGACCTGCTGTAATTGGGGAGGGGTACAGCAGCAAGTACCACGCGCGAAAAAGAAAAACAGAAAATATTCGGGCAGGGAAGAATCGGGCGGTTAGATCGAACACGCCAGACAAGTAACCAAACAGTAAAGTTGGATGCCACCAACACAGACACCTTTGTGATGGCCATCCACCCGTGCGGCGCAACGTTCGATTGTGCATGGCGCGGACAATTGGCATTTCGGACTCGCTCGTATCACGTCCATGTAACAGACAACAGACGTCGGCTTCCAGCCTCCGACACACCGCCGCTACTGCTGTTCCAACAACCACACAACTTCCTTCCAACAAGTCCTTCCTGGTCGCTGCTGGTGCGTCGGAAGAAATCTGAGCGACGCATGTGGTGAGGGTGTGATGTACGTCCGGCCTGCTGCAGTATCAAGAACGGTTACAGATATACTGCCCGGCCGTTGTACGTCATGCAAGCCCTACGACGGAACCATCAAAAATAATAATAGGTGGAGGTGTACATGTAGCATAACATAAACGCAGGTTGGTCATGCACCACCGTCAAGAAATGTGTTACTTTATCCCAGCCTTACGGTCTGTGGAAAGAGGTGAATTCGTCGTGTTTGTGAAAGGACAAAACAAAAACGTGGAAGATACAATGGTCTAATACGCAAAACATGAGTGTGCCCCCCCCCCCGACACACGTGTATGTTGAAACAGAGCTTTCAGCACCACTCTCTCGCTCTCTTTCCACTCCAAAACCTCTTCATTCGGAGCAACACCAACCCTTCGAAGGCCAGAAATCAGATACGCAGACGACGGATCCCCCTCAACCAGCGGGCCACGAACAACTCGCAATCAATCATCCCGCACGGATGGAGGGTTAGGATTGGCTAGGGATGGGCTTGACTCACAATCATCTGGACGTTGCCGGCGAAGAACTGGCGCTGCCACTCGTTATGGTCGAAGTAGATATACTCCACGTTGGGGGGCACGTTCCCATCCGCGGGCCCGACCCTCTTGAACCACAGCTTCAGCACGGATTGAAACCGCCATTCGCGGGCGTGCAACTCCTGCGCCGCGTATGCCTGTCGGATGGTAAAACAAAACGAAACATCGGAGGAAAGAGGGGGGGGGGGGGGGGGGGCCCCCCTCCCCTGTTTTGGCTGCCTTTGCCCCTTAACCCTTGGCCCCCCCTCCTCCAAAGGAAAAAAAATGGAAAAAGGGGGGGGGGGGGGAAAAAGGGGGGGGGGGGGTGGGAGGAAAAAAAC
>FN649729.1:4097856-4128622 GCA_000310025.1 Ectocarpus siliculosus | reverse complement strand
GGGCTGGACTCACATTCTATTTGGAGGTTCCCGGGGAAGAACGGGGGTTGCCACTGGTTAAGGTCAAAGTAGATATTTTCCCCGTTGGGGGCCACGTTCCCTTCCGCGGCCCCGCCCCTCTTGACCCCCAGTTTCGCCACGGATTGAAACCCCCATTCGCGGGGGGGCAACTCTTGCCCCGGGTATCCCTGTCGGAGGGAAAAACAAAAGGAAACTTGGGGGGAAAGGGGGGGGGGGGGGGGGGGGCGCACTCTCTCATGTTTTGCATGCCTTAGCGACTAGACCATTGACCACACGTCCTCGAGAGGACAGAGCATGCAAGAGGCGGGGGGGGGGTGAAAACTGAGTGTCGGTGTTGGTATGAAACATACGACACCGAGACCCTTACAAGAGCGGGTAGCTTCCTTCCCCTCTGCAGCACTCGCAACAAAACTCTTACCATCCGGAGCACACATCGGAAAAACAAATCAAGACGACGAACTATAGTAAGAGAGAACTCGCCTGCAACACGTCCTGCGGCATAGAGTAGAAGATGTAGAACAACGTCTCGAGCTGGAAGTTCTTCAAGTGCATAGGTTTCAACGGCGGGGGCTGTAGGTAGTAGCACGACGGAAGGGTGAACTGGGGTTCTGGTGTCGCCGGCTCCTCTGCCCACGGACTCGCGAACGACGCGTACAACACCTGTTCGCGCCCCCACAAGCAAGCAGGGGAGAGAGAAGCGTGCAAATCAAGCTATTAGATCCACCTATTATCAAAAGGTTCGCCGGTAAACACTCAAACCTTCCTCCAGCCACGAGCAAGCAAGGGAGAACAAAAGTGTGAAATCGGGTTATCAAATTGTTTTTGTATTCCCTCGGCATATATTCGAAAGTTCCGTCGACCAACAATTAAACCTTCTGCTACAGGAATTATCATCAAATTATGATCTTCCCGCAGCATATTTCTCAAAAGGTCTGTCGATATACAAATAAACCTTCCTGGGGGAATATCAGGAAAATATGTTTCATGACAAGTCGAACACCCAACAGGCACAAAAAAGTCTAATAGACATGTACTGTCACAAAGGCCGCCTTGTAGGCGCATGCATTGCTGTATGTCACGACAGCCATGTTCATCACAGTGCACTGGGTAGAGAGAGATCGGACCGATTTTTAATGTGAAGACAACAACAACAACAGCAACAACCCATCCACTCCTTCATCTCCAAAACTCCGAACCATGCTTGACCGAGAAGACGTGGAAACACTCGCGTGACTACTATATACCACTATTTACTATAGTACGTCTTTCCCACTAAAACTCGGACGTGATTTTATTGATTAGCCGGCTAGCCCGGTCGATGCCAGCCAAAGAAATACCCCAACACACATAGGACCCCAGACCAGACCATGGCCTTAGAAGCGTTTTTCATTTGTTAGCCACACTGAGAAAATATATATATATATTCATTCGTCAGCCGGTTAGTGCGGTCTACTACAATAAAACACAGCACAAAAAGTCCGGAGAGTGCATCTAGTTTTAGGCTCCCCCACGACGCCTCTTCACAGGGTTCTAAATCATTGCCTTCGAAGAATTTACAAGTTTTCAGCCTCACTGACACTGGCCTCTTTTCATTTGGCCAGCCGCTTCCTGCGGTCGATGACACACTGAAAGACACACGCTAACAAAGAATAGACAGAGTCAATTCTCACCTCTGCGCTGTCAAGGTTTAGCCCCACCGTCGTGAGGTCCGATCCCAAAGCCAGGGTGTTGAGATCTGGATCTGTCATTCGGATGACCCCCAGCAAGCCCAGCAGCCCGTACTTCTTCGCCTTCCCCTCGCTCGCAGCCACTACTGCCGCTGCGGTGGGGCCACCCGCGATTCCCGGCCCCATTGGCCTTGGCTGAAAGAAAAACAAAAAAAAAAAGCCGCTTGTTCAAAATATTCGAAATATCTGCATACGATCACTAAGATAAGGCTACCCGTTCGAGATATAACCACAGTCGAAGGAGATGTGTTGAAGTCTTTTAGTGGGTGGGAGAAAAACCTGCTGGATACTGGGCTTATCGCTAGTTTTCGCAGCCGTGGCGAGAGCCGAACGAGGACATAGTGATACCATGCATTGCAGCGTGATCGTGCTTTGGTGTTTTAGACATAAATTGTGTAGAGAAACGAACAAGTAGGAACGCGCGTCCAAACATGAAAAGGAGGAGTACCTGGGTGAACCTGAGCTTTAACGTAGCCCCAAACACGCCAGTCACTACTAGGAGGCAAGGCTGACGTAAAAAGTGGAGACAGAGAGTCAGTGTTGGAAACAAGCCCAGCACTCAAAATCGTGAATCTTAATCTTCCTTCGTGATGCCACCCCCTTGTCGCCCTTGGAAGATGGTTGTTACTGTTATAGGACTTGGAAAGCGACTGAAAAGCCGCAGAAATCCGCCACATGACGGCCATCGACATTGAACATTGTTCACAGGGCACAAAAGCGCGTGCTGTGTGATATATTTGCAGCTGTGTACCCATGCCCTCAGGCGTATCAGCCATTTTCAAGAGCTCTCCAACTGGAGAGCGGCCAACTGGCTTGTCATGAAATGCAACAATTCATGCCTTGGGCAATGAGCAAGCAGCCTGGAGATGAGAAACCGGTCGTTTTCGACCATGACATTCAGCGAGTTACATCATTCGCATCAAGTGCAACACAGACGGTCCTGCAGCCATCAGAAAACGGAAGCAAAATGACGGAAGTAAATCACCCACCTGCCCTGGCGCTCCTCTCAAGGCCCCAGCGCCCATGCCCTCAGTGGCCGTGGGCGGGTGGAAGGTGGCTCCGCCAAGCGCCGAAGAGCCTGTTGGGCCTGTCTCGCCCAATCACCGCCGGCCACGCGAAGCGACAACAAACGAAGCACCAGAAGAAAAACAGACACAAGCAGGGAGGGGCGGAGCCATGGGATTGTGTGTCGGGTGGAGTGTCGAACTGACCGTTGCAGCATGTTGCGCCTCACGGCACATAGCATTTCTGCGTCTATTTTGAGGATGTCAAGTTGATCATCTACAATTAAAAGCCATCTACAGGCCAACACTGTTTTTTTCGGAAGAGTCCAACAAAAAAAATCAATATCTAGAAGGTCCACCAAACCGGATGGTGTCTCAGGGCCAACGCGAACATCGGCTAGGACATCAAACACCACCCAACATACTAACGATATGCATTCGTTCACTTCATTCCGCGTCTACACCCAAGAATTCCTCGTCTACAGCGAGCGATCGTGTTCCCTCTCTTTCCATGCCCCCTCCTCCTGGCCTAACACCTAAGGCATGCAATACATGAGCACCCCCCTCCCCCTTGTCTCTGACTTTTGTCTGCGGGCCTAACCCCCAACCATACCTGCTGCAGATGGAGCGGCCACGGGCAGTGCGGGGAAGTCGTCGCTCTGCATGCTGAATCCTTGCGGCTCGCCTCGGTAGGCCTGCCCGGAAGACATCGGATGACGCCATCACATACGTCATCATGACGTCATCATCATGATCCATCGTTGAGATCCCGCCGCACCGCAAGGCACCGACAGCAACGAAGATGGTCGAAAGGGTTGGTCCGCGTCACAAGGGTCGGAGGAGGTACGGCGCGCCGGGCACGGCAGCAGCAGCAGCAGGATGGTTTCACGGTTTTGCATGCAGCAAGAGTAACACTAATCGCGTCGTCACTTCGATGCTGCCGAGGCCACGGAAGATTTCACGTCGAAAGGTTTGTTATCCTAGATCATCGCCGTCCTACACCGAACACAACACAATTCTATCTCAGGCCTTGGCGTCCGTAGCATCACACGGCGACTTCGACCGGCAACACTACATACATACATAGATGCAAATATACATGCAGTACCCGAGGCATTTTTAAGATACGACACAGAGCGGTCATAGACGAGAGCTGTTCCCTGGCAGAAACGCTTGACAAACAACAACAAGAGCAGCAACAGCAAACTGGCAGCAGCCACAGACATGATCGTTCCCCAATCCTCTCCTCCCACCACTTATCTGGCCCCCACGGACACGAAAACAACGCTCGACACAGGGCCGAGACAACCAACTACACTCTGATCCCTGCAGAAACAACAACGCCGACAGAGGGTCGACACAGACAATAGCCGACGAGACCATACTGCTGTACAGCAGTATATCTACCTGTCGAGAGTATCCCTCTTCGCCTCCCCCCAAGTTGAGGTTTGCCATGCCACTGCCAAGGGCGGGGAACTCCTGAAAAACACGCCCGATCCCATCCAGTACAGGGCCAACAATTGGTCGCGGCGGGCGGCACGTTTGGGGGTGGGAAACAGAAACCGGGGGGGGGATGGGGAGATACGTGAGCACGACGGCTGACTCATCGTTCGGGACGAAAACTTGAGCAGCATACGCCCAGCATCCAGCAGAGGTGTCTCCCCCTTCCTATTTGGGTTTCCACACATCCCAATGAATCTGAAACCTAAGGAGAGAAGAGTCTTTCGTGGCGAACTGAATACATGCTACATTTTTCCATGTCTCCGTCTCGTGGAACCAATGAGGTCGGAGGGTAAATCTATTATATTAGCACATAATATTCCTCTTGGAAGAACACACTCCGGTGCATATTTTACGCCGTCTATGTCGAAGGATGGAGCCATGATCTTCCTGCCTAATCCAAGCCCCCGTGCGCATTTCCCGCTCAAGACAGGGCAATCACAAAAGAGGAGGGTGTTCAGACACGAACAACGTTTACCACCTTAATGCCAGTGTACGACGAGGACAAGCACATTCCTTGCGACAACTAGTGCACACTCCTCATCTTCTCCTTGAGCACCCCCATGCCCCACTGTCAACGGTCCAAGGCGCCTAGCGAGCTCTTGTAACTCTCTCCACCTTCCTACCTTCCGCGCGCGGGCAATGCACCGCCACGTGCACTACACTATCCGCACCCCGACCCCAACTCAACCCTCTCATCCACGCGGGATCCACAACGCTACATACACAAGAGTAGCGCACGTGTCCCCTAGGCGTTGTGTCCTTGTAGCCGTAAAAGAGGCCTTTCGGTGCAAGTCTTGGTTGACCCTAAGGGAGCACCCCCTCGTGTTTGGATATACTGCTGTACAATGGGTGACCATTTACCTTCATGTCAAAGGACAGAGAAGAGTGTCCGCCAGGCGCACCCCCGCCGAGCCCGGCCCCCAGCCCGCTCACGCCGCCATTACCCGCCGCCGCACCGCCTCCCCCGAGGCCATGCGCGCCAAGGTCATTGCCGCCGCCGCCGCCGCCGCCGCCACCGAACGGGGTTAGGCCCGCCCCTGCTCCGTCCATCGCGAGCTGCCCCGCGTTCAGGCGTTGGGATGCCATATTTGTTGCGCCTGCTTGGGAGAATGGGCGTGTCGTCGTGGGAGATTAGGGGCGTGTGGAGGAGGTCCGGATCGAGGCAGCCCGATCTTACGAACGCAATCTGGAGCTTCAGAGACGTGGCGTGGTGCGGGGAAATAGACGCTGGGAGCAGCATCTGTGGAAAACGGTACAAAACGGAAAATGAACCGACTTGGGCAAGACCTGACCAACGTTATGGATGTCAATTCGGCATGCAGTCAGAGAATCGTCAGGTCGACAAAAGTGCCCCACACAGAGTCGTGCAGACAACAGAGAGGTTTTAAAAATGCGTCATTAAACAGACGTGTAGGCAACCGAGAGAGGTGTCCAAATGGCGAAACAAGAGAGAGGTGGAGTCAACCAGAGAGGTCTCAAAGGTCCTCATCGAAGACATCCCACGAGGCCCGACGCAGTGCGTCATTGATTGAGAGAGCGGGACGAGCAAGCACACAAGGAAGGGAAGCCTCCAAAAACAGACGAAAACGACAACAAAAAACGAGCCCGTACCGCCTCGTCCGACTGGGAACACCTGCCAATGAGATCTGGATCTCATTTACATCTACTGCTATCCCATCCTGCGAAAGTAAATAGCCCGCATGTCAAGTGATGCCAGCACCTCATCAGCCAGGGAAGCCTGACACGAGTAAATCAGGATCTCTTCTATCCCATCCGGCAAAGGAATACGTCCGCACATCTTATGATGCCAGCACCCAAACCAGCCAGGACACGATTCCACCAGGAACACACCCGTAGTACAGCAACAGGGTATACGATACGTCCACGTATTTAATTACGCCAGCACCCAGGGCAGCCTGACGCACCAGGAACGCCACCGCAGTACGGCACCGAAACAAACTAAAGCGATTCAGCACTCTTGCGCCGACTGCACCAAGATTTTCGCCGGAACCCCTCTTCTCTGCCGTTCGACTTGCAACAGCCATCTTCGTAAAAGGTGACGGGAAAAACGCCTAAAATGGCTACAACGCCTGCAACGATTGCCACGCGGGAGTTCTGACTCAGCATGCACGCATCTATAAAACGTAACACCGTGAGACAAAAAACGCGCCGCATGAAAGTTGTGATGATTCGCGTCACGTCCACCCTCCGCGAAGCCCTTCCGTTCCCGAAACATGTTCATGACTCTGTGGTTTTGGTGGGGGTGCTTTCCTTACAGCGATGAAGGACTCCCAAAAAAACCACACCAGAATTTCACGTCCACACTGCCAAGAAACAAGACAAGTTATGTCTTGGCCAACGTGGTTCGTATCCTAGAGATCAACAATCGCCCAAGGGGGGCATTGACGTTCGACTCAAGCATCCCAGAACACCAAACACATCACCGGTCCGCATGTTGTTGCCAAGCCAACAACGACGGCTCCTCACTCCTCACTTACCCTTGTTGTTGCCGACAGTTGAGAGCAAGTCCGTCGCCGGGTAAGGCATGCCGTCCTGCATCGCCCGTTGACCTGCTGCTGCTGCTGCTCCTCCCCCCGGTGCCGCCGGGTGTTGCATGTACATACCGCCGCCGCCGCCGCCACCTGCACCCCCTTCTCTTTGGGCAACGCCGGCCCCGCCCGCCGCGCCGTTACCGCCTCCCGCTGCGCCGCCGCCGCCGCCGCCGCCCCCGGCCCCGCCGAGGGCTTGGCCGTGCGCTCCGCCCGCAGTCGCCGCTCCTGCTCCTGCTCCTGCTGCTCCCGGCATTCCGAGAGCTCCGGGCGCGCCTCCTCCGGCTCTCGCTGATAGCGTGCTGAAGGCTGTCGGCTGGTTGGGGAGTGTGCGCGTGGTGGTTTGTGGTGGTTTGGCGTGAACATAGCGAGAGTGTCAGCTGCATGGTGTTTCGGTACTCGACGGTGAGCATCGCTTACGGTAGAAGCGGAGAGGAAAAGACAGGACGCAAGGGTTGGTGTCATGGCTTGAGCAAGACATGTACATGCACATGTATGCGGGAAAAGATGGTGTGTTTCCGCGAATGGGCGGTGGCACGGTTCGAGCCAAGCTCGACAACGGCGGTGCCAGTGCTAAAACGACCGGTACGTGCGCTTGGTGCTGATCTGGAAATGTACAACTGACGTGCCAAACCAACATAGGCGATTGGAGAAGGACAGCGCAACGGCACCGCGACAGCCAGCGCGGGACTCTGCAAGCCCGGCTTTCAAGTATCCCGTAGAACATGATGTAAAAGACAAGTCATGCACACCAAGGCAATGCCAACGAGCCACGCATCCAAGTGCGCATGATTATCGCAAGGGTCCCAACAAGCGAAACAAGTCAACGAGCCCTTCCTCTGGAAAAAGCAAAAATCTCAACAACGCGAAACAAAATCCCCCCCCACACACATAGGCCTCTCTGTGGCGGGTATGCTGCCTTGCGACCGACATCTCGCTTCAGAACCGCGCTCAATAACGATTATCTACGGCCCCTTCCTCACCATCTGACCGCCGCCGCCGCCTGCCCCCGCCTGCCCCATGCCTGCTCGCCCCGCTCCCCCCATGCCATGCATGCTAAATCCTCCACCAAACCCCCCTGCACCACCGGCGTACCCCGATGCGTCATTCATGGGCAGCTGCAGCTATTTCCGGTCAAAGCGGGGGGGGGAGGGACGGAGGCGCAAGCAGGAAAGGTGTGGAGTTTGTCAGTCAGGCGGTGGAGCTGCTGCTGCTGCTGCTGCCGATGTTGACCTCCGGGTGATGAGCAACACGCCATTTCGAAGACACATAACGACTCAAAACACCCCCAGCAAAGTCCTCAAAGAAAATAAAGCTAACCGTACCCCAGCCGCTGACCACCTTGCACGGAGGTCTGGGGACAGTTGGGAGGCGATCCTATCCGTAGTCTACACTATCTGGGTAAAAAAAAAAAAACGTCGTAGGTAGGGTAATCAAACCAATGGATCCTTCACCCGGCCTGCAGCACTAGTTCTGCTCGTGAATACACTTGGTTTTTTTCAAACTATTCCGAATCCAGAGAGTCATGCCAGCTGGCGACGGCTCCTCCAGGAGTGGGCAGGGCGCACCGGGCCATCGTGGGTTTCGAGGTAAGTCAGGGGCATGTTGGTATTCGTATTTAGCTGGGGGGAGGAGCACACATATGTCGCCATTACAACTGCTGTAGACTTGTTATGCATACTTCGAAGTACGACATTTTTTTCTTGGGAGCAAACACACAAGGTTACGCGTTCTGTACAAGAAGATACAGTATCGTTGACGACCGAAGCGACAACTGGGCGATTGTTAATCTCGCCTACAAATTCAAAGTCAGACAGAAGAGCGGGTGAATATTTGCGCTGGTACAGAAAAGTTTATTTAGAGGTTTCGTATGTATGCATGGTGAGTGCATATGTAGTCATGTTTTCCGTCAACCGCATGTCAACGTCGTTCTGAACTAGCACCGCTGGTCTGGAGTTCCGAGCAGTGTATCGGGCTATAGGAGGGGAAGAATCGAGCTCGCTCGGAAGCGGCTGGTTTCTTCATGCGGGCGAAACGATGCTGTATTCTTACACGAGCGAGCGTTAGCCTACACTAAATACTCGTGGTGGCTCTCAGGCTACTTGCTGAGGGTCGAACAACGCTTGAGGCTGCACCTGCTCCTAAATCAAGACCCTTCTACGCGCGACGCGTTCTCAAGGTCAACAGGAGGTATCGCGTGTGAGGGCGGCGTGCTCAGTTCCGCCGTCAGCGATACATGACACACCCACAGCAGTGCGAGTCGAGTACACTTGCGGCGTTACACCAAACATCCCTCTATCTCCGTCCATGCAAAGACACCTCGTTTTTTTTGCCACCTCAAAAGAGCTCTTCCCACTTTTTACCATGCCCACGAATCCTGCAATCGAGGTCTCAGATCATGAGACCAGAGGAAGGACCGTAGATCCAAACCAATGAATTCAAAATCTTGACTCCTCGACCAGCACCGGAATCGAGATGCCACACGCGCTTGCATCAACCTTGACCTCTACGTCTGGCACCTCATACAGCGGCGGCGGTGCATCTGCCCCAACTTGCAAAAAAAAAATCACTTCACCATGATGGACAAAAATCCGGCGATCCGTAAAGAGGCAGAGCCAGACCGCTTGGTGCGTGGGACGAACGCCTGGTAACGGACTATGTTCGCGAAGTGAAAGCTACGAAACTGCCTACGCGCTTGCGATCCGGCCCTATAAATGCTCGTAGACGGAGGGGGGTCGCTTGAAAAGAGGTGAGAGGAGAACTATGCATAGAGCAAGAGCAACGAAAAAAAAGAAAAAAGAGGGGCACGGCGCTCTCTCCCTTGTCAGCGAAGCAGCCCCTTTTATTGTACAAGGCTCCACGCGCTCGATACCCCAACACGAGAGGAACCACCCTGATGTTGGACTCACCCGCCTCCGTGGTTATCCCGGTCGCGCTCTTCCCCCTCTCTGCGTGGTGGCGCGCCCAAAAATCGGCCTTGGGGGTTCCTTGGTCGGAGAACGGGGTATATGATTCTCTGTCAGCGGGGACCCTCCGAAAATTGGCGGGGCAGCGGCGTAGCACGAGCAGAGGTCAGCCAGGCAACCATAGCAGCAGCGAGGGCTAGAGAGCGAGCGAGCGAGAGAGAGATACCACGTAACCAGTGGACAGCGACGCGAAAGAGCAGCAGCGAATCCTGTCACGGCCGCATTGGTTCAATTTTCTTGGAGCTTTTGACGAGGCTGGAAATCCGAGCGGTGTTTTCGAGCGCGGGGCGAGGAGGGGCGGATATTGCTGTCGGTTGTTGCTAAGCTTGGAGGTCTCCCGAACAAAGCTGCGCCATGGTGAGTGGGTGCAACATTCGTCGTGGCTAATCTGGTAGGTCGATCTTGGTGGTTGGGCATCATGCCGGTGTTCCCCGACCATGTGTGGTTAAGGCGAAAGGGGATGGCCAGGTCTGCCAGTCGACGCTGCTGTTGTTCATTCCTGGACACGAGTGTTTGATTGCGCGGCTGTGTCGTGGGCAACAACAGCAGGCAGCCCGACCGCGCGTTGGCTGAGTTGAGCGGATGGTCGGATCACGCAACACCCGCACCGACTGTGCCCTCATATATTGTTGTTTCGGCTATTGCCATCTTACGGCGTTTTGTTTGCTTTTTTCTTTTCTGCCTGCCGCTTCACCAGCTGGTTGGCTCCTCGGCTACTCCTGGTGCCCCCTTGCTTGCTTGCTTTGTCGACACTTGACTCAACCACCAACAACGCTGGGTGTTTGGCTCTACCCGATCTCCAGAGACGATTTACCTATCTGATCTTCGGCTGTATCTTGGAGAAAATTTGCTAATTTCTGCAGAGTAGACGTGTGCATCCCACTACTGTTGCTTATAGTTTTCAAATTCACGGGTGTCTGAACGAGGTTGACTGCATTACATACAGCAGCTGTCGGATAGTCTTGACTCCCCCCCGCAGCCGCCAAACGAACCGTGCTAACCGTGCGGACAGCGAATTTGCCGTCGCGCTGAGCCAGGGAGACCGCCCCGCATCATTTTCGATTATGTTGTTGAGTGCGATCGACTGCGTAGTAACAGCGGTGGCTCAGCATGTCGACACACCCACCTTGCGATTAGAGCAGAAGCCTTCTCTTCTCCGTGTGTTCTTTTGGGTATGTTTAGACTCTTGACAAGGTTTTCTGTCCTCTGATTCATTTTTGCTCTTGACGGTGTCGTCATTTCGCTCCCTGCCGCGTCGCGTGCTGCAGTCGATGTCTCGGAGCAGCAAGATGCTGCAGTACGTGAACTACCGCATGCGCATCACCATCCTGGATGGGCGAGTGCTTGTTGGGACCCTCATGGCCTTCGACCGACACCTCAACCTGGTGAGTGTTGCTCTTCACCCATGGGGCTGCTGTTTGAGTGTGGCCCGAGGTGCGCTCCTGCTGGAGCTATTTCCTGTCGCCTCTCTCTATGGTGGGGCATCTAATTTGTGGACAACATTTGCGGTTTCTTGGTGTCATTGCTTGTGAAGCATTAGTTTTTTCGTGGTAGTTGTTGGTGACGCCATAGCGCTTGCAGAGCTCGACAAGATTCGCGGTAAACCTCTTTCGCAACCACGAGCGTTACTTGATGTTGAAACCGCCAGCCATCCCTACTTACCCATTACCTAGAATCTAGGGGCTTTAGCAGCACCCCCTGTAGACCTGTTTCCCACCTACCACACTCTCCCTAAAGATCCATGATGCACAAACGAAACACTCGCTCGCCTTCCCTCTCACATGAAACTCAAAAGCCTCTAAAGCCATCCCAATCAACCCCCACTAGCGAAACACTCGCTCGCCTTCCCTCTCACATGAAACTCAAACGACTCATCCCACGCAACCCGCCGCCAACAAAACACTTGAAACTCAAACGCCTCATCCCACGCAACCCGCCGCCAACAAAACACTCACTCGCCTTCCCTCTCACAACGCCGCTCACGGGGCGGGGCCGGGGCCGGTGCTGATACCATCAGGTACTAGGCGACTGCGAAGAGTACCGTAGGTTCAAGCCCAAGAAGGGCTCCGAGGCAGCCGCCGGCATCCACGAAGAGCGGGAAGAAAAGCGAGTGCTGGGGCTTGTCCTACTCCGCGGAGAGAACGTCCAGTCCCTCACCGTGGAAGGCCCGCCGCCGGCGGAGGACACGGGCAAGGCGACCCCGGGGGGCCCCGGGGTGGGCCGGGCGGCGGGGCGCGGGGTACCCACGATGCCGGTGCAGGGCGCGCCCCGGGGTCTCGCGGGGCCCGTGAGGGGGATCGGCGGGCCGGCGTCTTCGATGATGCAGCCCCAGGCAGGCGAGTGTCGGTTCTTTCTTTCTGTCGATTTGCTTATGGCGAACCCCGAGTTCCACGGTTAAATTGTAATCGTTCCACCAAGCGGGGGTTTCGTTCGTGCGTGTCTTTCCGTGGAAATGATTGTTGTCAGCCCGCCTGACTGTGGCATGAAAATCGGGTGGCATGTGGAACAGTGGTCACGTGCAATTGAAGCAACCAGACAGATGTGTCGGTCCTGTGCCGGCGGTAGGTTATAGAATATGCGTGTAGCAGTGATCCTCATTCAAGAAAAGCAGCGCAGCTGCTCGTCCGTGGATTACACACCGACAACAAACAGCGACCCCTTCTTTTCTTTTCCCATCAGTACATGTCATGAAATGCGTCTTGTGCCTGCCAAATATATGTAGCGTATATATACACATGTGTCTGGAGCAGCGATCTCCTCCTAACACCACGCCGTCCATTCCGTTGCTTCTTTTATTTTTCAGTGGCGGCGTCCGCTCAAGCACAGGCATACGGCCGCGGTGCCCCCATGGGTCGCGGCCCCCCCGGACAAATGCCTCCTGGTGGAAGAGGAATGCCCCCGGCCGGCTACGGGGGGCCCCCGATGGGTATGCCGGGTGGTGGGTACCCGGGGATGCCGCCGATGGGGAGAGGCATGCCCCCCCCGGGACAGGGGGGGTACCCGCCACGATCGGGCTAGGAGAACATGATGACTCAGAAAGGGAGATGATATATGAAGGGGGTGAAGAGAGACGAGCACTGCGTGCTGGGACGGGTGTTGACAATACCCGCCCCGTGAATATGGCGGAAGACGGGATTCCACGAAGTCTAGGCGATGATGGTAGTGGGGATACGGGTTTTGGGATGAAAATCCGGCTTCGAACATGGGGTACACCACGACATTCGTCGCGCATGAAAAGTGGGACATTGGAGTTTTTTGTGTCTTTGTGCCGATAGAAGTTTTCCCTCGGCGGAAGCATGTTTTTTCCAGAGCCCGTTGCGCGACTTTTCGTCGGTGGCATTGAGAGGCATGTGGGATGGACGGACGGTGCAAAGAGATTGCCTGCGGGCCATGGCAGTCAACGCGTTGTGCAGCTTGCCTGGTTGCACAACCCCCACTAAGTAAGGCCCCACCACGAATTTGTTCTTGTAAGGCATCTAGATGAGCGGTTGGCCGACGCACTGATATTTTTGTATTTTTTTTGCATGTGTGCGGTGCGTCGGCGTTAGTCGGTGAGAACAAAGTAAATACGCAACAAATGAGCCGCTGCTGTCAACACGGGCTAGATAGCAGTGCCCCATACAAGCGCGAACGTCATGGGCAAACAAGGGTACCAGCAGATACCGACAGCAGTGTGCATGGTACTCAAATGTGTAGTCTTTGAGACATGCCCCATCGCAACCGCAAACAACGAGAGCCAAAAGCTGCACTACTCGATGCCGACCAACAGGGTGTGTCGGAGAGTTTCCCCCACGGAGATGCTGCGTGTTGCATTGCATGCCTCCCATTTTTTTTGCTGCTGAGGTATTCTAGTGCGGGCGACGAGGTTCTCCTGCAGTCCTTGGGGAACTAAATGTACCGTAATCTAGGTGCGAGACGCCCAAGTCGTATCGGGGTCTGACGGTCAACACGTCCGCTTCCTGCTACAGTGGTGGCTGAGATTTAAGAGAGAGGGTGGTGTGAGAAAGGCCCTCGACCCTCTCATAACGGAGCCCCCTCTTATACCGGAAGAAGAGAGTACTCAACTATACTACATAGAGGGTCGAGTCCGTGCCAACCGATTTCGACCCTCATATTTCGGAGCGCCCTCTTATATCGGAGCCTCGACTGCTGTATCTAACCTACTCTCTACGGTACCTAGCATCACCTGTTATCGGCGTGCTTTACTGGTTACGACGTCGTTGCGATCTGTTCATGAAAATCGCAAATACCAAGATAATTTGTCACCACCACAACATCATGGGAACACGGTGGAAAATGATCCTCTCACTCCACCAATCGTCGCACGTACACAACGGACAGACAGAAAGAGCAGCGAGGCAGCCGCGGGGATGTACGCAGCACTACTTCTAACCCCTAGACAGGTACATGTAATTTTTCCCCCGCTGCTCCGGACGAACAGCAGCTGCGTCCGGCGGTTTTCGCTTCACAGCCTCGTACAAGGCCGAAACAGGCGGAAAAAAACACAAAACTTGGAACCGCTGACGTGTTATCCTTGGTCAAAACCGTCTACTTTGCTGTAGTAGGGCGGTCCACGCCGCAGCCCTTATGACACACCCTTTCCGCAGGCGATTTTTTCTCGTCGGTCATGCTTGCCAATCCCTACTAAAATAGCTGCCTTCCTATGAAGAAGCCCCGGCGCATGCTCTTCCGGACGCTATTTTCTACCGGCGGTCATCACGCTTGCTAATCCCTATGAGCCTCCCCCCCATGAAGGAGAGCCCCGACGCACGCACCATTTTCTCTCGGCGGTCGTCACGCTTGACAATCCCTACTAGTCGCCCTCCTGTGAAGAAGCCCGCTTGTCGCGGCGGGGTTGGCGGGCGGTTGATACCGCGCCGACCACTGGCCCTTGGCCCCCTCCTCCCCGCTACTACCGTCGTCATCCACGGGACCCCCGGTACTGCTGCTGCGGTCGTGCCCACCCCCGCCCCGGGTGCGGATGGCTCTGGGCTTGTGATCTCCCTCCTGCTGCCGCGTCTTGGCCTCGAACATGTCCGCTAACCGCACTGCTCCGTAGGTCCACGACCCAAGGGCCGCGTAGAAGATTACTGCACGTTTCGTACATATCCGGGGTCGGGTAGACGGAAGGGGTAGGACGGGGGGGGGGCGTACTCTTACACTTATGTTTTGCATGCGTTAGCGGTTAGACCATTGACCACGCGTCCGTCGTCCAAAGGTCGGAGCATTGTTCCCACAGGATCGATCACCGATGGCCAACCGTTCCCTCCTACCTTGCCAAAGGTGCCTAAAAAAATGTCCTCTAAATTATCCTATCTATCCCATCTATCCCATCTATCGTATGGATATCACCCCCCGTGGAGGGGTGTGTTGATGGGTGAAGAGAAGGCGTTCTTGAAAGGGGTAAAGTTTGGGTGGGAGGGTGTGTTAATGGGTGAAGAGCAAGGCATTCTTGAGCCACTTAAACTGTGGACTAAGAACGATGAGACCGTCGTGTGGGTCCTGCGGTGCGACAGACTCGTGTCCCCGTTCCCCTGCACGAAAAATAACGCCTACAGCACAAACCACCGAACCACAACCGAGAAAAAGTACGCCAAGATCACCGTGCATTAGCCAGAAGTGAAATCTTCTAGGCGTGATTTTATTATCTCCGCCGCCGCCACTCTCTCTCCCTTCCGTACATCATCAGGCAGGAAACTCTCTACGATCCTGTTTCTCTGACGCTGCTGTTCTTCGACACTGTTCGTTCATATGGTACTGCTGTCTCAGCCTCGCCGGACAGCATTTGTCAGCCAATCAAATCAAAACCGAACCCGTGAACGAACCACACACCAACACACCATGGCGGCGAACAATGCCACCGTCTAGGATACGACTGTAGCATTTGGACAAGCACACACCTGCAACCACGGGAGCAGCGTTGAGGATGTTTCCGAAGGCAAGCACCAGGCCTTGCTGCATGAACGAGGCCCCCGACTTGCCCAGCCGAGAACCCAGGCCGTCTATGGCCGCCTTCCCCTTCACCTGGAATTTACGGCATCAGCATTAATCGGTCTCTTGAACACAAGGTATGGTATGGGAAGAGCTTTCGGGTAGAGGTTACAACTGTTAGATGTGTGACATCAACACCAACACCAACGATAAGATGGAACTAGACAGGTGTGGTATGCTCCGTGTTCCGTGCGAGCGCGAATCGTCGTCGTCGCAACGCGCACGCCTCCCCTACGCGACACACCGCCACGGCGTGCTCGACACATTTCCCGACTACCCCAAGGCGAGAAACCGCCGAACGTTAAAGCAAAAAACATCCAACCCCACGCCATGTCCAACCAGCAGTACATCCATGACAGTGCCAACACGTGCTAACGTCAGATACCTTAGACTCTTCGTCGAGAGGGATGTAAGCCATCTGTGTCGTGGGATCAAACAGAGCGTACTGCAAAGGGGCCACACGACGGGGAAAGGCGAGGGGGGTAGAGGGGGTACGTTAAACCGGGGCCCCGTGGTATCGCGTGTGGAGTGCGGTACACCCGTGCAAGCGTTGCAATGACGGTTTCATGCAATTTGAGAATCGTGTCAAGAGCGGTGAATTTCATCATCGCTGGAAGTCGTACCTAAACAGTTCTTGTACATACCTGGCATCGAATCCTTGATCTTCAAAAAATTGATCATTTGTCCCCGTTTCGAGTATTGTAATGATAATGTCGTCAGCCTGTCACCACGGAAGACGCCCGCTGTAGTTGGACCAGTATGGATGGTAGACGGTTCTGGGCAGACATCAAAACGGTTCTAATGTGACGACAACAGCAACACCCCCAAGAACAGAACGATAAGAAGTACGTATTCGCTCGCTGGTGCTCGGCAAGCTATCATGAGAGAGGCGCGCAACTAAAAATTATCTGCATCTCCAAGGACGCTTACAAAGAAAAAACAGAACTCCGAGCTCGTCACCCCTCTGACGGAACCATCAGGAACCAGAACCTTCCCTTCGTTGGCTTGATTTTTCGTAAAAAACATACATAAAACACAGAAGAATTATTATACCTGTTCGGGACAATACCACTGTCCCAAGGGGATGTGTTGAGTCTTACAGCTAGTGAGTGGGAGAATAAACGATTGGTTCAACGCGTTCTTCGGTGTTCTCGTCTGCCTCATACCTTGGTAGCCTTGCTGAGCACGCTCTGCACCGTTCCCACCATCACCGCGAACGCTAGCTGCCTCCCTCCCAGGTCTCCCTGCGGATAAAAACCGACCGATCGCAACGAAAAAACATAGGAGTACCACGAAGGTCGGTCAAAGCATTAGGGGATTGCGTACACCAAGACCAAGTGCAAAGCTGGGTTGCCTTGTCTTGATTTTCATCTTCGTCAGTCGAATTTCATGGTCGAACACACCTTTCAGCCTAACGTTGTCAATCGATCATTCCGATGGCAGGAAGAACGAAGACATGCACACATTCCGCTACCGGATTAACGCATTCTCAGCGGCCAGCCGGTTTGCGCGGTCGATGCTTCTTGAAGCAAGAAACACACACGAAACGATACACAACACAACTTTGCCGAAACACACAAATACGTCCTTCACCTCAACAAACAAACATTATTCCGCACCACTCCCAACCGTCCGTTAGCGCCAACCACACACACCTTGGACGCTATGACAACCCCGAACAAAGGCGCGGCCAGCAGCGCCATGCTCACGGGAGTCGCAAGTGCTCCGGCCCGCCAGCCCAGGTGCTTGATGAGGTTGCTCCCGAAGAAGATGACTACGAACGTCGTTATGCCCAACGTGCTGTCGGGCAAGCGAACGGGGGGTGGGGGTACTCATGTAAACACATGCCGTAGTCGTGACCTCGCGTCAGTACAATGCAGCGCGGGGGGGGGGGGGTACCCATGTGAACGCATACCGTAGTCGTTTGACCATTGACCTCGCATCCCTACCATGCAGGGGGGGAGGGGGGCTCATGTGATGTGCACGCATGCCGTAGTCGTTCGACCATCGACCTCGCATCCCTACAATACTGGTGAGGAGCGATATGCCGGGTTTTCGCTCGCTCCGGCTATGCTTCACGAGGATGAACCAGAAGCCGGTAATCATCCTTGTGCTCGCTGTGCCAAACCAGATAGATGATGCCATGGGTTGATTGGGTAGAGGCCTTGGACACAAGCCTTTCACGGGCACACGCATCGTGCGTCGGTTCTGGATGGCGAGCCTTCCGAACAACTACAACAACAACGATTAAAAAAAGAAAAATTTACGCCGGCACCGGCTCGAGTTTTCTGAATAAAAAATACTCCGCTACAGTGAGACGAAAAACAACCAACTGCAAAAAATAGAAAACAGCAACATTTGCAAACACCGCTCACCTCGAGTACTTGCCCATGAACCTGGCGTAGTCAACCGGGTCGGGGAACTGGTTTTGCACCATCCGCTTCCACATCACTGTCGACGGCGTGTCGACGATCGCGATAATTAAGCCCCCGCAATACGACGCGACGGTTTCATGCCAAGAGAAGCAACGCAACCAGCAGCGACAGCGGCGGCGGCATAAGCAGGCTATGTACTAGGGGTAGGAGGGAGCGGAGCAGTATTTTCCACGAAAGGCCACGAAGGTCAGTTTTTCATGCGGCTTTTTGTCACGAAGGGCTAAGGACAGTATTATAGACGGAACGCCTGAGAACCAAAACCCGACCGACCTCCGGTGACAAACGCAAGCTCCCTCGTGTAGCTTTGGTCGCAAAAAGTAAATATTGCATATTGGCACTGTAGACACGTTGCAACTGTCGTGAGAATTCGAGCGTCGATGGCTTCTTCGACTTCTCCCCGACCGACAACCTTGACTGAAAGTTGGACCAAGGTAGGAGAGAGGGCTGGGCTGCATGGCCCCACCCCACACTGACTACACTGACTGCTGCAGCACGCAGACCTTTACGCTGAAAAATTCTCAGGAACAAACGCCGTTGATTGCAGCCCTGAGAAGCTTTTCGAAGAAGGAAGAGAAGAATGATGATGAAAGTCTCCATCCCGAGGATGCTGTTGCGAAACATCCACGAGGATGTGCCACATTTTTCTCTCATGGGGGATCAACCACATGTATGGGCAAGCATCGACGACTATGATCCTGGTCCGCCGAAAAGCGGGGGCATAGAGATTTCCACGTTCACCAGGGACTCCCCCCCCACCACCCCTCCCCCCGGTGTTTGCCGTCGGGGTCGGGTTTTCGTCGCTTGGCAACGACGTTGTAAAACAAGCCCCCCCCTCGGTGTTTGCCATCGAGGTTGGGTTTTCGTCGCTTGGCAACGACGTTGTAAAACAAGCCGCCCCCCCCGGTGTTTGCCATCGGGGTTGGGTTTTCGTCGCTTGGCAACGACGTTGTAAAACAAGCCGATTCACTTCGTGAGCTCGGCGACCAGGTTACCGCTTTTTTTTTTTGCCTTTGTTTTTTTTTTGCGGTAACCATGAATGGTGGTCGAGTAGATCATGTTGTGCGGGGTCGAGAACCCTCACTCCGCGCAAAGGGGATAATCGCACGTTGTGTTAAATTGGTCAAACACCCTCGAGGCAGTTTCGCAGAGCTTACACAATTGTCTCTGGAAGTGAACGCACCAGAAAATACATTAAGTCATACGCAGCTGTCATCCGTACACAAGGAAGTAAGCACAAGATGCCGAACACCCTTAGCAGGATGCAGCTCACCCTTCATGCGACTCGCCGAATACCTCACGGTGCTTCGCGCTTGGTGATGTGAGAGCCTGGTCCGGTGAGAACCCAGCGTGCTCCGTCCCGGCTTTGTAGGGATGCGAGGTCAATGGTCTAACGACGATGGCATGCACGACTATGAGTACACCTCACCCCCCCCCCGCCCCCGCCTCCACAATGGGCATGTGTCGAACGGGTAGTTTGCTGTGATTGTATATGAATGTGAACCTTCAAAAAACCAAAAAAGACGAAGGATGATAAAAAACGACGCTGTTGTGTCGCCGAAAAAGCGCACCTTCCGTCAGGGCGATGCAGAGGCCGTACCCAAGCACCAGTGTCGCCAAAAACCCGAGGTACTTGGACTTGCCCAGCACCCTGAAGCTGTCCCTCAGCCCGAGCTTCGGCTTCTTCCCCTGAGCATATGAAAGATCAACGGACCGCCAACACATGAGCACGGCCGTCAACCAAGGAGCTCACGGCGTCCAAGGCCGTTTGCACGAGGTCATTGGGGTCATGGCAGCGCCAAAACGTAGCGCGACTACCTACGTAGGGCACTGGTTGTCTCGGCAGCCCCCCCTCCCTCCCCCCAGAAAAACTTCTCCGCAAGTGTCTGCAAAATGGAAATACAGGCTCTGACCTTGGCGGCGATCTTAGTCACAGGGTCTCCTCCCCCCGCCCGCCGTTGTTCTCGGACGGACAGGGCGGTGGAAACCTCGTACAGAGCGAAGATAGCCCCCCCGGCGACCATCACCAAGTTCTGGCGAGGCAGGGGCAAGGCGGGTGGCAGCAGGGACGGGGTGGTTCGATCGGGGTACGAAAGACGGAATAGAGATGGAAATCTCCGCAGACTTCGGATGAACCGCGTGTTGTATTTATGTATTTATACCCTGTTCAATGACAAGACAACTACTATTGTTGGCTGTTACAGGTTGCCGTGACATAAAACGAGCGCTGGCTGTCAACAGTTGCCACGACCGCGGTGAAATGCTCTACCAACGACAACGCGGGCACAGAACCAGTGGAACAAGGCAACCACGACGGCAAGGACGACAACGATGACCACGACAACAACAGCAACAATGCCAACAGCAGCAACACGAAAGCAACACCGCCATCGTCGTCCACAGAAACGAGCAATCGCCGTCAACAGTCTTACAGGTAAGACGGAAAACGCCGTCACGGTCGTGGTGGAAAGCCATACCAACAACGATGCGGGCACGGAAACCACGGGAACAGCAACGCAACAACGACAACGACAGCAGTACCAGCGACGACAGCAACACCAAAGCAACACCAACAGCAATACCATGATCATCACCACCACCATCATTGTCGCCATCATCAAAAACAACAACAACAACAACAATTGCCATGATCACAACCGCCACCATCATCACCAACCACGACGACAACAACAACAACAACAACAAGAGCCTCAGGCCCGGAGAAGCTCCAAAAGACAAAACAAGGCCCGCCCCTCTCACCAACACGAAGTCCAGCAGTCCCTCCGTCGCCGCCACATTTTTGCCCCCCAAGGACTTCGCGTTCGTGAAGCGCACCACGCAAAGCCCCGCCACGACAGGGGCTAGGCTTGACATCTGGCCGAACAGAGGGTAGAACCGTTTCGCCTGGGCCACTGGGACGATGTCGTTCGCGAATTGCCAAAACAGTACCCCGATCGAAACCTGTTTCGTGTGTTTTGGGAGAGTGGGGTTCCGATGGCCAGCCAGCGCGCGCGAAAAAAACGCAATGAGGCAAGACATTCGACTCAAAGGAGAGGTGCATGGACAGAAGAAAAACACCTACAAGTGTTTAACGGGAACAGCTGGTCAGTAGAACCTCAAAAGTTTATGTCCACTGCCGTCGCATCGCTGCTGCGAGTGCCAGTGAGCGTTTGGCACGTCTCAACCATCGGTCGTGCACATGGTGCGACGAGAACCGGCTAGCCCCCAGCCACATCAAAACCTCAGGGAGTGGCATCGCGAAAATACCATACTCCAGAGTAAACGGCAACGCTGTACGGAAGCAGCGGCAGCACTTCGTGTACATCACAATCCACCATTTAAGAACCGCTTCTACTTCGCCCGAGGCTCGTTCTAACGTTCTCGGTGGGGTAACCCAACATCGACTGCACACAACGTAGGGTGACCCTATTTGCAGGATGGTCCTGCAACGGAATGCTGCAGGATGGAAAACGCCTCCAGAACCAACCCACCACAAACCCAGAATCAAGCAGCGAACCAAGACACACAGAAACACAGTGAAACACAGACACTTGCTCCACAGACCACACGAAACCAGCACGAAACACACAGCCCACAACCGGGCAGACTACACACAGCCCACACAGCAGCCATACAAGGTTGAACCAGGGGTTGTACCTCTCTCTGTCTCCGCCCCGTGATGCTGACTCCCAGTTCCAGTTCTTACCTCACATAGCGTGTAGAGAGACACATTATCAGCGTGTCGGTGTTTACCCCCCTCCTGTGTGACCCTGGATGGTTGTAGTGTTGTAGTTGTACGCAAAAATACGCTGAAAAAGTGTACTACTCTACACACACTGAAAAGTGTAGACTAGTACACGTCTCACCACGAAAAATGGAGGGACTGTCGCCATAATAAAAAGTAGGACGAAATCACACACACGCGCACAGAGAGAGGGGGCAGCAGAGGGCTCCAGACTACAGCAGTACCTGTGGTTGATATAAATTGGCTTGCGGACCCCTCGAGTCCATTTTATTTGAGTGTACCTTTTTAGGGTAAGTTAGCCTGTGACCACGGGAATCGACCGCGTCAAGTATTGGATCAGTACGGACAGTTATGAAGGCTGGGTAGAGAGATCGAAACGTTTTTTTTATGTGACAACAATTTTTTTGAGGCCACTGCTGTGTTAAGTACGGGGGGGGGGGCTTTGGTATAGGAAATGAAAGGATGGGTGTTCACCAATGCAATGAACAAGTTGGCATGAAGCCTCGTGGAATCGTCCGCGCCGCCCTCTACTTCGACGACGCTGCTACTGTCCGAAAGCAGGTCGTCATCTCCACCCAAGGGCAGCTTCCTCCCGATAATATCCATGATGTATGTGGTCTGTGGTGGTGGTCTGTGGAGCAGGTGTCTGTGTTTCACTGTGTTTCTGTGTGTCTTGGTTCGCTGCTTGGTTCTGGGTTTGTGGTTGGTTGGTTCTGGGGGCGTTTTCCATCCTGCAGCATTTCGGTTGCAGGACCATCCTGCAAATAGGGTCACCCCACAACGTAGCACCTGTTTTTACGCTTACGTCCTAAAATTTTATCCTGAACTACGTAACCCCGAGGTACATACAACGTGGCGCCGCGTACGTTCGTCTCGTGGGAGGCAGTCAGACTCGCGGAGGAACAAAGCTCCTCCAACACTCACGGATTAATAAAGCTCCAGCAGCACGAACGGAGGAATAAAGCTCAAACACTCACGGAAGAATACAGCTCCGATACCACGTAGAAGAGCGCGAACGTCCAGTTCCGGTACAGGTTGACCACGTACGAGATACCCTCCGGCAGACCCACCAGCGCCTCCACGGCGGCCTCGGAAGGGTGCAGCGAGTCCCGCATGGGGTACATGACGAGCTTGAAGAAGAGGTAGAAGACGAAGAAGGGGAGGGCCGTGGCGTAGAAGAGGGCTCGCTTCGAGAGCAGGGTGGAGACCTTGGAGTACGCCAGCATGAAGACCGTCGCTGCGGGGAGGACACCGTAGACCTGAAGAGGGGGTGGGGGGGGGTTGATGGACCGCCTTCGCGAGAAATTAAGTTTGTGAGGAAATAGAACAGGGAGGGGGGGGGGGGGGGGGGTACGCAGACCCTGTCCGTAACCTCAACTTCCCCAATCGAATCCTTTATCCAACATGTTTACTTAAACGAAAAACCGTGCTAAGGCTACTGCTGTGGTTGGGTTCAGGGGGTCGAACCGCGGCACAGCGAGAGCCAGGGAGGCATGTCACCGTTCTCCAAATGTGCGAGCAACCGCTATAATAATATGGGATGCCGCAGAACGAAATCGAGGGTAGCTAGGCTTTAGTGAACGAGTATTGAGTGGAGGGGTGGGTGGGTGCCAGGGCGACAAACAGCGCACCCGATATATGTACCCGCACAGGCCCACGCAGGAGACACTGGGAAAAAGTCGTACTTGTGTTTAGTATTAATCGTTTGTCCTTCATGCACGTTTCTACTATGTATGGCCAGCTGTTTCTCTCTGGAGACAACGGTTAGATCGTGGCACCAATCTCCTCGTGGGAAGGTCGGAGACAACACATCTATGCAGACCGCCAACATGCTCGTTTTTTTTTCCTTCGGGGCCACAAAAACGACTTTACTCCTGATCTGCAGCCGTCCAACATGGTCGACGCTGATACGCACAGCATCGTGCGCAACACCTCACAGCATCCATAGATTTATACATAGATCAAGCTGTTGTGTGCAGTGCAGCATAACCCCGCAACTGCTTTGGTTGCGTGGTGCGGGGTGCAAGCAGAACAAATTATCTTCGTCCCGACAAAAAAAGAAGATTTTCCTCCAACACGTTGAGGGGAGGAAGTGCATGGTTTGCGAGTAAAACCAGCGGTTCGTTCATCTTCTTAACGTGAAAGTGCTTGCACACACATAACATCATGAACAACAGGAGCCGCGGCTCCTGCGCGGTCGATCAGACACCTTGCACCTTGCACCAGAACGGGAAAAAGACGGTTGTACCCTGGGTACCTGCGACCTGCGACACATGATCCGTTGTCTTGCATGACGTTCGTCAGGAAACAGGAACAGAATAAACCCAGCAGGCGCGAGACGATCAATATCTACATATCTACCATTGCAACACATACGTACACACGCATGTTACACCTTCAGGAAAGAGATGGCCTCCGCCCCGCACGACGTGATGATGAGCGTGTCCTTGAGGTCCCTGGTGAGCGTCAAGACGAAGATGATGAAGAACTGGATGCCCCCCAACGCCAAGAACTTGCCCGTCTCCTCCCCGCCGTAGATCGGAAACAAGGCGTCTCGAAGCCGGCCCAACCCGGTCGAGGGGGCCTTCGTCATGCTGCGTGCACGCCTGCTTTTGCCTAGCTCAGCGCGTCCTCGAGCCCCCCCGCGTATTGTCGTTGTTACCTCTACCAGAGGATGATGTCTGGTGCGGTTGATCGGTGAGATGAGTGTTTTTGCTGTCGAGCTGCTATGACTACAGCAGGCACCTCTGACAGCAGCAGCAGCAGCAGTAAGCAGCAGCAGGACAGGCAAGTGGAAGCGTTTTCCCATCACACCCTAGTGTTCGACCTCTTGGGGATCCGTATGTGACACGCAAACACGGAGCTTGGGTAGCCGTGTTGTTTACGCGAAAAGGAATGTCAAATCTCATCCATCCTGCATCTGCAGCAGTGCGTGGTGTCTTTTCGAGGTGCTGGGGGGAGGGTATATGCCCATATGCCCGGCCATCTGCGAAGTCCCCTCTCGAAAAGACCCGCCGACGGCCAAGCGACGCAGAGCAAAACACACACAAGCTTTCACGCACAGCGCTCCACTCGCCGTTGTTCGCGTATATTCCTGCAGCAGCAATAGAACCCGCGTTGCAACGACCGTCTCGCGGCTCTCTCGACGTTTCCCATCCCGTCTCCAGAGCAAGCAAGCTGTCCAGACCGTCGGCTGAGAGCGGCTAGTTATCGGACAGACACAACACCGAGAGGCACCCAGGATGCTGAGACTAGGAACATCACTGGTGAGTGGCGCGCGGGCGAAAGCAATAGCAGCGCGCTGCCGACGCGAGCACAAAGCCCGCACTTGCCGCAATGCAAGCCGAAGCGCGCTCGGTACGGCAGTGAAAACGGGAAAATTTTCTTCGGTCACCAAATCGGCTATTTGGCCGCTGCGTCGCGGTTTGGCTGAAGTTCGGCGGCACCTTGGTTGTGCGGCGCGTCACAGCAGTCGTCCAGTAGCAGCACTGCTGGCAGGTTTGCGTAGTGCACGCACGGATGGCTTCGGGGGCGATGATACTCTGGAGCCTGATTACAGGGCCCGGCGATTTAAGGAAGTTGAGTAGGACGAAAGGCAGAACTTCATGGTGAAGCGGTCGAGCCTAGCCGACGGCTCTCCTTGACGTCGAACCGCAACGGAAAGTTGAGGCATGTTGCCGAAAGCCGAAAAGCACGGCTGAAAAGCGACCTACACCCCCGGTTGGTCGGGCCAGATTTCCATGGCTCTACCGTTCTGCGCTCTGTGTGGGGTCGATTGGCACTCGGCTCGTGTCTTATCCCGCGGTTCTCTCTGTGAGCATATCGCGCAGTATAACAACACAGCAGCGAATGTAGTCTACAATGTAAAGTTGTTTGCTACCGGTGAACCGGTATTGCATGATGGAAGACTTGGTGCTCGGTACTACACGCCGCCAAGTCGACAGTTGATTGCTGGTTGGTTGGCGGAGACGTGCCATAAACCACCCATGGGAGACACGACACCCCCTATACACCATGTTATTGTATGTACAACATGACGCATCAAAAATGGGGCCATGAAACTAAAGCAATCTTTACATCAAATATATTGGAACGGGCGTATTGTAGTGTATGCCAATTGTGATGGTTTTCTAAACGCTTACATGTAATGTATCGCCGGCGAGATGAGGTTGTGCCCCAAACGTTTGATGCCATGTCTGGTGATGTACAGCACATCCACTGTGCTACAAGTCGGCGCTGACTGTCCTGTAGCGAAGTCGGCGCTGTCTGTCTTCTAGCCCTGACTTGTAGCACAGTGGATGTGGTGTACATGTTCCAAGAGTGCGAAGTGTCACCCAAGGGGTACAGCCGCAGCTGCTATCTGCGTAAATGAAGGGTGACCAGCGCGTCCTCGAACGGTTTCGAAAGCACGCATGCTTCAGTTCGTTCGACAGCTCTCAGCTTCGACAAGCTGTAAATTTCTTCGACACTTGCACCGCAACATATATTTTGCTCTTCAAGAAATACAAAACGCGTTCATCGTTCATAAGCAGGGGAGCTCGATCCGAGGGTTTGGGCACTGCAGCGCGAAGAACGTTGTTGTCGTCATCGGATCCCGATTCTTCTCACACCTCATGAAACCCACCCTTGTTTATATACCATACCTTGTGTAGTATAGCTGCTGCTTACCGATGCAACTCTGCAGTCAAGCATTGGCGTGGTCGCCGTTGGGTACTTGAGCGTTATCGGTGCTGAATTCCGTCGCGCTACTGCTGCATGCATACGCGCTGACGAACAGGTCCGCCATGGCGCGCGTTCTTCTAGCTGGCAAGCCGCCCCGGCTGTCGCAGTCGCGACGGTGCGATTGAGCGCTCTTAGCAGGTGCGGTGAGGTTAATTACTACCAGGTATTGTTGTTATTCTCGTCGTCGTTTTGTTGTTGTTGTTGTTGTTGTGAGTCGCTTTTTCGTCTTGTTTTCTTTCCTTCGATGATTGACCGTTTCTTAAAAAAAGGGTATTCCACTGGGCCCGTTCGCTTCTACTGGGGTGGGTGGCGTGTTCTGTTCAGGATAAAACTAGG
Source organism: Ectocarpus siliculosus (assembly GCA_000310025.1). Taxonomy (NCBI): domain Eukaryota; class Phaeophyceae; order Ectocarpales; family Ectocarpaceae; genus Ectocarpus; species Ectocarpus siliculosus. Next base: position 4,101,626 of record FN649729.1, on the reverse strand, counting down.
TGGTCATACGGAACCTGTGCACATTATCCCCGTCTGTTCTCCGAATCGCGCAGAAGTGCCGTGAGAGATGGAAGTTGCGATACTCTTCCGCAGTGCGTGCTCCCTCTCTTCTGGTACTGCAGCGAATGCCGTTCTCGCACGTTTTTCTCTTGTTTTTTGTAGCAGGGGGGGCGCCGCAGCTGCTACTGCAAGGGTAGCACCGACGACGGGGGTATGGGCAAGACATGGGGCGATCGGCGGGTCTCACACCCACTTCGTTCGTCATCTATCCTCCGGTACGTATTGTAGGCCGTGCAACTCTCACGGGCACATAGTTGTGAACGTTTGTTGGCGCTGCAGGGATAAGGTGGTCAAACAAAGGCGTTTCCTTCCGAGTTCTCAGTCCAGCTCTTGCGGAGGTGTCACATCGTTTCAGCGTGCGCGGCCTTCGTCCAGTCCCGCTTCTCGCTTGACGCTGACCCGCCTGGTCTGATTGACTTTTCCTGTGCTTGCTTCAGGGAGCGAGGAGGTCATTCCCGTGCCGAGCATGGGAGACTCCATCAGCGAGGGAACCATCGTCGAGTGGGCCAAGCAGCCAGGGGATTCGGTGGAGTTGGACGAGGTGGTTGTGGTCCTCGAGACGGATAAGGTAAGGTGTAAGGTGTTCAGTAGAGGTCCTTGTTCAAGCTATGGTCCAAGGGAAACACCGGTCTTATATTATTATAGGCACCCGGCCATATTCAGAGGACGAGAAAGCTTGAATATTCCATCTGTGCCAAGCGATTTCACCTGCCTTGAACAGGGCAGCCGGCCCCATACAAGCGGCGGTAATCAGGGACCTCTGCTGCACCTTCTTTTCTAATTTGCTTGATGGTTGAGCTGTGGCATCCGTTCGTTCCCAATCATCAATTGATTATTAGTTGATGGAGACCCTTCTTGCTAGAGGTGTGATTGGTTGTCTATGTGTGATCAACGATATATATGTTACTGGTCGGTTAGGGTGTTTCCGCCCCTCTTTTTTTCCGTCTTGAGACTGATGCTCATCCTCTTCCCCCGAAGACCTCTCCCCTCTAACTTTCTTAGTGTTCAGTTTTCTGTAGAAATTTCACTTCATAACATTTTGCGTTCCTATGAAGCGCAACTCATTACCCCCCTATTTATACACCGTCTCCTACCCTCCTCCAAACATCCATGCTCCATGACTGGAGCTTGCAAGAACGTCTCTCCGCTCCGTCCTGATCGATCCGTCAAACTATGCGATCTGTATCCCCGTACCGTACCCTACCGTACTGTCCCAACTCGGCTCCATCTGATGTGGTTGTCGCAGGTAAGCATCGATGTCCGTGCGCCGAGTGCGGGAACACTCGTAGAGCAGATGGCGGCCGATGGCGACACCGTGGAGGTTGGCGCACCTTTGATGAAGCTCGATACGGCCGGAGGGGGGGGTGGGGGAGGGGCAGCGGCGGCCGCACCCGGTGAGGACTGCTTTGTGATGGTAGTTTTTTCGCGTACAATTTGAAGGTTTCGAGTTGTTTTGCGCGGCGTTTTGGGCATCCCAGTGTAGCCGTTACGGGACGCCGCGACGAGACTACCGTATTTTTATTATTTAGTCAGTCCGGTTAGCTCAGTCGATGCTAAGAACAAAACACACCCACACTGTCGTTCTAACCCCCCCCTGTCGGTACAAGCCTTCACAGCCAGAAAGCATGTCCACGTCATTTTATCCCGCTAACTAGTCCGACGTCTTTTCAGTGATCAGCAACCGGTTAGCGCGGTCGTTGCTAAATTACAACCAAATAAACACACAAACACACACGCATCAAGCCCCCCCCCTCACGGGGTCCCAGATCATGGCCTTTTGAAGCACTCCCGTTTTCAGCCGCACGTCGTGTCACTGGTCAGCCCGGTCGTTGCTATCATAAATGTCAAAGAAACACGCACAAACCGATGATTCCCCTGCCGCCGCGCCTTGGACGTTCTCAACCGGCGCCTTCACCGCAAAAAAGCGCCTAAGGCGGCAGAACCACCCAAAGAGCCCGGCGCGGCAGCTGCCCCGAAGCCGTCCCCGGCGCCTAAGCCGGCACCCCCCCCCGCCGCCGCCGCCGCCGCCCCGGCTCCGGCTGCCGCACCCGCCGCGGGGCAGAAGGTGCGTGTGTACGTATGACGATGGTTGCGGGTAGGTAGCACAATCTGTTGGTTTGGTAGGCGAGTAACAGAGTCGGTGTGGAGGTTTTGGCTCGGTCGTTGGCCGTGCCGATGCGCTTTTTGGACGAGTTCACTGCTGTGTTTGGCCATTCGCTTTTTGAAGCGGCGACAAGATAGCTGCTGTCTTCGGATTCAGGCATCCACGTTGACGCTGCCGTCCCCTTTACCTGGACCCGCTCCTTTAGACGAAAACAATACTACGTGGAGTTGGAGAGTCTGGTTCCCTTGCAGCAGCAATAGGGGGTCAAGAGTAATCGGTCGCATGGTACACTTTTTTGTCGGCGTGGTGCTAGAGCAGTAGATCACAATGATTGGTTGCCGGTGGTCTGCCCTTTCCCCAAAGTGTCGGGACGAATTCCGGCTGCCAATCGTTTTCACCGCGGTATCGAGGGAACTTACGAACGTACCTGACTTCCTCGAGGGATAATCCACCGTAAGCAACTCTGCGGCGGTGCACGTCGTTATTGTAGCAACGACGAAATGAAATGAAACCGTCGTTTGGTGCGGAGTTGTGTCGCAGCTTCTCGAGAAGCCTTGGTACAGCGGTACCAAGGGTCCGGAGGAGCTCCAATGCAAACTCCACTCAACGGTAGTTCGTCGATGCTAGCGACGTGCAAGAGTTCCGTAAAGGTGGTTCATCCCTCGAGGGAGCCAGTCAGGCAAGGAGATCGCTCCGCTACCAACGTGGACAATGATCGGCTTTTCCGTGGTTGTGCTTCCAAGTCGGTGCCTTCCCCCCACCCCACCCCCCGTTCTCCGTTTTATATCCATATGTCGACATTGCTGTTTTGTGGTGTTTTTGGCTGCTTGGAAGGAGGGCAACCCTGGCTCGCGTTGATGAAACAGACTTGTTCCGCGCCCTGCAGACGTATCATTTAATCTTGCCTCATACACTGTCCTGTCATGCACTATTTTGGCCGTATGCATGCTACTGATATCTGTCCTGTCATGCTCCAGTTTGGCCCTTTATGCGTCTGATATCTGGCCTATCAAGCTCTACTTCGACCCTATGCATGCTCGCAATGCTGTCCTGTCACGCTCTATTTTGGCCGTACCATACCCCCCTGGCAGGTGGCGCTTCCGCCGATCAGCCCTGCCGCTAACGGTGACCGCACCGAGTCGAGGGTAAAGATGACGCGCATGCGCATGCGGATCGCAGAACGCCTCAAGTCCGCGCAGAACACGGCTGCCATGCTCACTACGTTCCAAGAGGTTTGTGTGTTTCGTGTGTGGTTTTCGCCCTTGCACTTGTCCACCGCGGCGTGGAAGGCGGTCTATTGCCGTAGAGACTGCGTGGGGTAGCACGCTCCCTGGAGCCATTTTGAAAGCTCGATTGCTTCGCGACGAAGAGGATGCCGAACTTAGACGATCTCGTTTTCGGAAAGCTCTTGGCCAGACGGTTCCCCCTCCGCCACTTTCGGCACCGTCACTGCCTTTTCTGCAGAATACTGGAGCTTTGAAAACCGGTTCAGGCGGGTGGGGTATCTCATGCAACGTAGATGTAGGCCATGTTCGTTTCGCCGTCACAGCAGTTGCTATTGTAGACTGCCGCGCTCGGCACAGGCGGGGCGGGGGGGGGGGGGGGG